>CABHPQ010165103.1:31666-91797 GCA_902168405.1 Peromyscus aztecus | reverse complement strand
GGGGGACATCATGCTATATAACAACCTCTGGTCTACACACACACACACACACACACACACACACACACACACATTCATGCACTTGAATACACATGAACACATCCACACACATGGACATACACACAAATAAAAATGAAATAAATATACCCTGCTCTCTGGGATAACCAGTCCAGGGTGGGCCCATAGAAGCTGACTTCCCAGAGAATTAACCCTGTCGTGTGAGAGCAGCATTAATCCCTCCATGAGCCCTCACCACCCAAACACTTGGAAAGGTCCCACACTCCTCAACCCTAGGCACCAAATCTCAGGACGCGTTTTGAAGGAGACAAAACACGGCCAAACCACAGCCCCAACTCATGTTCCCTCTGACAGCCCATTCTTAGCAGCCAGCTGGGTACTTAGAGTTAGGTGCCTCAATAGCCAGGAACTTTCGGCTTTCCCCGCCTCTCTCATAACTGAGTTGTCAACTTCACCGGATTTAGAATCAGCTAGGAAACACACCTTTGGATGTGTCTAGAAGGACGGTTCCGGGAGAGGTTTCACTGAGGGAACATTGGAATCCGGACCGGATAACAAAGAAAAACATAGCAAGCGGTCTGAGCACAGCCCTCTCCGTTTCCTGACTGCAGACACAATGTGACCAGCCACCTCTGCACTTGTCACTGTGCCTTCCCGTCTGTGGCCCACTGCACCCTCACACCGTGAGTCAGAACAAACCCTTCCCTCAAGGTGCTCTTGCCGGCAAAAAGAAAAATACCGAAACAGTGGCAAGCCTTGCTCACTGCAGTCACGGCTGGCGAAGCGCGGGTTGTTCCTCTTGGTAAATCACACAGGGTGCTCGCCCGCTGCTGGGCAGCTGGGGTCAGCAACTCTGCTCCTGCACCCACTGGCAAAGACTGGGCCTTTGCTGTCTGCCCTTCCATTGTGTTCCAATCTAGAAGGGATCTGGCTTTTCTTTGGCTCCAAGGAGGGTAAAAACGATGGTCCACGGGATTTTGGGAGATGGCTCTTGTGTCTCAAGAAGTGATAAGTGGGAGGCTTGTCTCTACACCCCATGAAACCCCTCAAGAATTTACTTCTTCCGGGATCCTGAGATTTCCCCCACCTCATGAGGACCAATCTAAGTCTGAGACGGGGATTATAGAGTGAGTGGGTGGGACAGGGATAGAGGGCCAGCCCCTCTCCTTCTCCTCCTCCGCCCCACCCCACCCCACAAGTTTCCCGGGGCCACTTCTGCACTACAGCCAGGACCAGGAGCTCTGTGTGCTCTGAATTGGAAGAAAAAAAAAGCCAGCTCTAAACAAAGAGCAGCCGGGTCCTCGCCAGCCCGGGGCCTGTGGGCGCGTCCCCGCCGCCGGCCAGTCTGCGTGAGAGGGGCGCACGGCAGCCTGCCGGAGAGGCAGGAAGGCGGGGAACCGGTAGCCGGCTGTGGCCAGGACAGCCGCAATCACCACTCCAGGCTCCTGATCCTTCGCTACATCCAGCCCGGCTGTTGTGGCCTGGTAAGTACAGGTGGCGGCGAGAGACTTGCGCGCCGCTGGTGGGACTGGCACCAAGTGCCAAGGGGATGTCCTGGCAGGGCTCCCCCAGCTCAGCTGCCTGTCTCCAGCAGGACCCCCACAGGGGATCGGTGGGCAGGGACGTTACCGTTGAGTGAGGATGGGACAAGATCTCACTGGACCTGGGGTGGGTGCTTGTGTGGGCGTCACACTATGCTCAGCAGAGAGGGATGGGGGGAGGTCGGTACTACTCTAAATGTCTGTCTTGCCTTTCTGCCCTGGCTTACTGTTAACTTCTCGCTGGGCCTCTGAGAGCCTGGGCCATGCATCATGCCCCTTACATAACTGTCTCTCCAGAAAATGTCCCCTTCTTTGTTCACCCCAAATGCCAGGGGCTGCCTCTTGTTTGTCAGCTGAGGCAAGGCTGCAGGACCCCATGAAAAGCAGGGTCTGCTAACTGCTGGCAGCTGCTGAGTCTAGGACACTGGGGGATTGTTCCCGGGCAGTCTGTCTTCCCAGGCAGGGCTATCCATCAGGCCCCAGGGCCCTGCTGTGCATTAGTGGAAATGGAATTCCGGCAGGCCATATCACCTGTGTGAACGTGCTGATCCCTGTGCCTGCAGCTGACTGCCTCCCATGCTAAGGAGAATGAAGAAGATTCTGGGATGCGCGGGTTCCCTGTGTATCTTGCAGTGCTCACATTCGTGAACTAGCTGGAAAGTAGGGGAAGAGGAGGGCTGGTGGACCTCTTAACTTGGTCTAGACCTCAGAGGGCACAGTCAGAAGCAGCCAGAGGCCTCGGCAAGAGACATATGTTGGGGCAGGAGGTTAGAAGGGGCGTCAGAAAAAGAGGCAACTTCTAGAAAATTCCTAAATGTACTGCAGGGCGTAGGGTGGTGGTAAAGGGGTGGGGAGAGAATGAGAGTAGTATGGAGCCAGATTACATGTTCTGTGTTTGATTTATGAATCATAATGAAAACAGCTGGTGGAGTTTGGACCAGAACTTAGTAGGGAATTTAGCTGCCAAGACTGTGTCACAGTGCTGTGTCCCAGAAAGATTATCAGAGTTCCATGGCTTATTGTGCATGGTGAGACCAATAACTGTGGTCCTACTGTCTCCTAGGTGGTTGGAGGAACAGTGTGGGGAATGTCTGGGATGGGACTTTAAGGCAAGGGGATGGTGCTGGGCACACAGGTGCCAGCTGGTGGCTTGGGAATGCCCTGATGGTCTGCAGCTGCTTGGTCTGTGGTGGTCAAGGAAGCCCTTATGCTCAGCACCAGAGGGGTGTCTGTCTGGAGCCTGTGTCTGGACTCTTGGTTGGAAATGTGGAAACTACAGACAGGCTTTCCCACAGCTTCTGTGTAAATGTCTTTGGCAGCACAGAAAAGAAGCTGGCTTTGATGGCCTTCAAATCCCCTGGGAGCCTTACTTCTTCAGAAAGCACCTCTCCAGGCGAATGCGGGTGATTTGATCTGCCATCTTGCTTTTAGCTTTAGAACTCCCTGCAGTTTGCTCCCCAGAAAGTAGCAAGTGAAGAAGATTGTTCCCCAAGGCCAGAGGTTTGGGGCATTACCTGAAGAACTCTGACTTCTGTGGATCAGGGACTTCAGAACCAAGTCCAGTCTCGGGCCAGGGCAAGGCAGTGAGAGGGTTTCAGCTCAGCACTGATACGTAGACAGCACCAGCACCAAGACATGGTTAGGTGGCTTAGGCCCTTGGATGTCACCTGCTACAGAGACCTCTTCTCATGCGGTAGCTATCTAGTTAATGTTTGTGAAAGGAACGGACCCTGGGTATTGGGGCCTAGAAACCCAGAGTTAAGTATTGTTTAAAAAAGAAAAAAATCACTTTCAATCTAAGGGTCTGCTTCCCATTGGTCAACATCAGGGTGTCTGCAAGCATCATTCTGATCTTGGCTCCTGTGTCAGCCAGTTCCTTGAGGCCTTTCTGGGTCTCCCATTTGAAATAGCCTGTCTACAGCTAGACCCCAACATCCCAGTGTATCCCACTGACAGCAATCCCACATTCTAAACTTACCTGTAATGCTTGCTATAGTGTGAGTGTGGAGAATTACATTATAATGTATATTATAGTATACATTGTAATGTGTAGTTATACATTATACAGTATATTATAATTACATTATAATAACAAAAATACATTATGTTTGTTATATGTCAGCTTCCAGGTAGGATCTTCTTTGACGATGGAGTCTTCCCACACAAGCTAGAAAACCACCGTCCCAGAGGCTTACAGGCATGTTCCCAGCTCCACGTTAAAACATTCTATTGTAACTAGCCATTAATGGCTATTTAGCCTTCAAAAGGACCTACACAGCAAGGCAGCCCATCCCCTCACAGAGTGGTTATTCTGCAAACCAGGGGTGGTCATGGCATCCATCCTAAGCTTGTTTTTATACACCTGGTTTTGGTTCCTAGGATGCTCAGTCAAAATCAATATGAAAAGAATTCTGCACACATACAGCATTGAGGGGCATGTGGGATGGGCATGAGATGGGGAGGAAACATTGAACAGCAATGAGGTGGCTGAACTATTCACAGATTTAGGGTGGCTATATCTACCCTTGTCCTCCCTGAGTGTGTTCCCTGGCCACACTGCCTAGACCACCCACAGTCATTTTTTTTGAGCAGTGGGCAGTGGAGGGAGAGCTTTTTCTCAGAGCTGTCTCTGAACTCTAAACCAGCCTTGGGAAGGAATCCGGCCTGCAGGTACATCAGCATGCTTCCTGGTGTCTCGAATCTCACCCCCAGATAAAGCAATCACTCATACTCTCTCTTCCTAAAAACAAAATGGCACATGAGGATGTGACTGCTATGTCCAACGCCACCCCGCCACCCCACCCCACCCCCCAGAATAGGCTTATTACCAAGTTGAGTCTCTCCCAAACTCCTTGGGAGAGCACTCCTAACCATACCTGCAGTGGAGAAGGAGGTGGCATTCATTGTTTCTTTCTGGGTGGTTTGAGAGACGGGGAGTTGACCAAAGAGAACTGGAATGCTCTGTGAATTCCTTTGGGCTGCCAATTTTGCTGCTTGTACCTGGTCCTGTTCTAGCTGATCCTTGTGGGCCTCCAGGTTCAGATAAAACACCACATGCAAGGCAGATAAAACTGGGGAGGTGACTTGCATAGCACACATGTATTACATGTACTCATCAAGTGTCTACCATGAGCCTTGAGCCTCTGGGCCCCAAGGAATCTGTGAAGACACAGCTACTTCCCTCTAAGCTCCAGTCACTGACATATTTTTAACCTCACTCCCAGGAAGAGAAGAGAAAACAGCAGGGTGGAAACTACATCTCACACACACACACACACACAGAAAGAGAGAGAGAGAGAGAGAGAGCCACAACTCGGGCACAGAGAGGCAGGCCCATTCTGGCTCTGCCCTTCCTCCTGTGTGACCTTCTGTGTGTCCCCTGACCTCACTGTGTGATTATTTAATTTTTCTCATCTGTAGATCTGAGAAGTTATCTCTTCTAGTGAGGTGTGTGGATGGCTGAGTACAGTGGGAAAGCATGGCAGAGGGCTTGGGTTCCCATGGGTGACCACAGTGGAGTAGATGGAAGACGGCTTTGTGGTCAGAAGGCCATGGACAAGGCAGGCAACTACTGTACATTGTGGCTCATATGGGAATGATGGAGTCCTGGGAATTATGCATAGACCAGCCTTCATCTCCCTGGACATCTTCCCTGGTCCCTGCCTGTTGTAATTTGAATGAGAATGGCCCCCATAGTTTCATATGTATGAATGCCTGGTCCCCAGTTAATGGAACTATTCAAGAAGAATTAGGACATGTGGCAGTGTGGCTTCGTGAGAGGAGGCATATCACTGGAGGTGAACTTTGAGATTTCAAAAAATCCACATTGGATCCAGTCTCTGTCTCTCTCTGTCTCTGTCTCTCTCTCTGTCTCTCTCTCTCTCTCTCTCTCTCTCTCTGTCTGTCTGTCTTTCTGCCTGCTGCCTAAGGATAAGGATGTAAAGCTCTCAGCTACTGCTCCAGCACCATGCCTGTCTGCTTCCTGCATGATAATCATGGATTAAAATTGTAAGCAAGCCCCAATTAAATGTTTTCTTCTATAAGAGTTGCCTTGGTCATAGTGTCTCTCCACAGCAATAGACCAGTGACTAAGACAGTGTCTGCTCCTCAGGCACTCCTGTGGGGTACAGCTGCCTTTCAGCATCCCCATCCCACCTTTCCCACAGCCCTTCTTGAAGGCTTGTGATCTCCAGGAACTGGGCTCTTACAGAGGGTTCTGAAATGTGACACAACTTCTCTGGCAGGTCCCTGCTGTGCTCTGGAGCAATGAGCAGGCTCCCTTTTTGGCAAAGCCGTGGGATGACCTCTCAGGGGTTCTCAGCCCTACTCCAACCTTGGGGTTCTTTCTTCCTTTGTCAACGTGGAGTTCATGTTTTAAAAGATCTTTGTTAATCAACTTTTAATACTCGCAAGATAGTTGTTTCTCTAGTTTAAAAAAAAAAACTTAAAAGATTCAGTACCTGGTGGTTTCATTTCTGTTCTCTTCTTTTCATGTTCTGTTCTTTTTTCATGTTCATTACCATGTCTGTTCTCTTTTCTATGTTATATCGTTTTCATTTTAGACAATCAGTTTACACCATTCACTGAGAGGGCAGGTGTGAGGACGTTTAAAGAGAAGAAAAGCAAATTGGGGGGGGCGGGGACATTTCCAGTATGTCTGAGGGTTGCAAAAATGAAGAAAATTAGGTCAGACTGTGAAACCCATTTGGCGGGTAAGGGTCTCCGTTTCTCTGAGTGTTCTTGAAATACTGCAACGAGGCCTCTTTCTCAGAGTTGCCTCTGATGAATTAGCATCAACCTCCCTGCACTTGAAAACCACTGTCCTCTTCCCTGGCTTTGAACTTGTGTCCCTCAGCATCAGCTAGAGATGGGATCGGATGCTTGGCTCTTTTAGCCCTATCAACTAGCACAAAGTTTAGCTCAGGGAGGTGGTATCCACTAAATGCTCATGGCATGGACATTTCAGGAAGAATGCCAGTCATCATTGAAGCTATGTCTTGGGAAGAGTTCTTTCACTCATCAGAGCCAGCTATATAATCTGGGGGAGCCAGTGCAGGCTGGAAACACAGACGTCTACTCCCTTGTGCAGGAGATGCCAATAAAAGCAGAGAAACCAAAAGCCTTTCCTTTCTTGCTTGCTCTCTCTGGGCTTGTCATGTTATTATTTCCTGGTACTAAATGACACTGAGTAAAGAAAGATTGATTGTAAGTGACCAGTGTAACTCCTGCCACCAACCTTTCTACTATGCAGTGCCCACTTAAAAGGCAAACATTGGAGTTAAGTTGTATGTGGATTCACCCAAATCCCACAGTTCAGAGGTCATAGGTGTGTTTTGTTCTTACCAAAAGAGTAGCAATGAGCCAGGTGGTGGTGGCACACACCTTTAACCCCAGCACTCAGGAGGCAGAGCCAGGTGGATCTCTGTGAGTTCGAGGCCAGCCTGGGCTACAGAGTGAGTTCCAGGAAAGGTGCAAAGCAACACAGAGAAACCCTGTCTCGAAAAACCAAAAAATAAAAAAATAATAAAAATAAAAAATAAAAAAAAGAGTAGCAATGATGCATGAAACCAGTTCAACTGTAGTTCCCATCCTTCTACAGACACGGTTGGTGGTAGCACTCAGCCTTCTGCTCTGAGGAGGAAGGAAGGGCTGAGGAGAGCTATGGATCTCTCGGGCACTGTCTTCTCACCCACTGTCTGTGCCAGCTTCATTTGTGGTGTAAACAGCTGGCTCTTGCAGGAAGTCGTCCATAGTGAAGATAAGGCATGGTAACCTGCTTCTCAGGATGCTAGCCTTGCCGTGTGCATTGGAAGCAGTTTCTGGTTCCAGCACAGAATCTCAGAACTAACCCAACCTTTCCTCTGTTGCATGTGAAACACCTTATCTTCTATGGACTCTTGGAATTCTGGGCTCAGGGGCAGCTGTCAATGTTGGACACGTGGAACAGCATGGAAGAGTGAAATGTGTGTAAATGTGTCCCTTTCTCACGTCTGTGTCCCTCTGGATCACTGGATCTCACTGATAAAGCACAAGTTCAAAGATAACATTGTTAAACATCTCAAGGTGTCAGCAGCAGAGCAGTGAGCCCAGCACAGGGCCCTTTTGAACCCAAGGCAATGTGAGCCTACTCTGGTTGCATGGCCATGAAGCTGCCTAGCCTCATACTTTAGCCTTGTTTGGGGTCATATTTTAAGATGCTGTGCTGGCTCATTGTATGTCAACTTGACACAAGCTAGAATCATCTGAAAGGAGGGAACCTCAATTGAGAAAATGCCTCCAGAAGATCTGGCTGTAGGGCGTTTTATTAATTAATTATTAATTAGGGAGGGCCCAGTCCATTGCGGATAGTGCCATCCTTGTCCTGTTGGCCCTGGGTTCTATAAGAAAGCAGGCTGAGTAAGCCATGATGAGCAAGCCAGTAAGCAGCACCCATCCATGGCTCCTACCTCTAGGTCCCTGCCCTGTTTGAGTTCATGTTCTGACTTCCTTCTGTGATGAACAGTGATGTGGAAGAGTAAGCTGAAAGAATCCTTTCCTCCCCCAATTCTGCTTTGGTCATGGTGTTTCAGCACAGAATAGTAGCCCTCACTAAGGCAGATGGTGTCCCAGTTAGGGCAGAACAAACCCTTTCAGCAGAATGGGAACATGGTGCTTCCATTTCTATGTCTGAGTCTCTGCCTTTCTGATGTCATCATTTACATTTGTGTCGTGTATGTGTGTGTGTGGGGGGGTGCCTGCTTAGCATGTCCTCAATGTCACTAAACATATACATATATACATACACAAGAAAATACATACACGGCTCAGAAGAAGGCATAGTACAGTGGCACATACCTATAGTCCCAGCTAGTCAGGAGGTTGAAGCAGTAAGATTATTGGAATTCAAGAATAGGCTGTACATCATAACAAGGGCTCTCTCAAAACAAAGCTCCCAGAGAAAACAATAAAGGGTAGGGGTAGAGGTGAGCATTGTACATTTGATCTGAGGTTTGAAACCTACTGAAAAGTAAAATTTCCTCACTCTTGGCCTTCGGGATACTCGCTCCCTGTCTGAGCATGCTCACTTGACCTTTGGGATACATGCTCCCTGTCTGAGCATACTTACTTGACCTTCAGAATGCCTGCTCCCTGTCTGAGCATGCTCACTTGACCTTCGGGGTGCCTGCTCCCTGTCTGAGCATGCTCACTTGACCTTCGGGATGCATGCTCCCTCTCTGAGCATGCTCACTTGACCTTCGGGATGCATGCTCCCTCTCTGAGCACGCTCACTTGACCTTCGGGATACTCGCTCCCTGTCTGAGCATGCTCACTTGACCTTCGGGAATACACGCTCCCTCTCTGAGTGTGCTCACTTTTGCACCAAGGCTGAAAACACAAGAGGGATGAAGGCTTTGTCATCAAGAGAATATTCTTTGGGTTAAGGAAAAGAGATGAGCAGAGAAGGGGCCATGGAAAAGTGGCACGTAACTTCAATCTGGGGGTGCTTTGTCTACACACAGAGCCTTGGAGCAGCAGGCTTCCTAGAAGATGGTGACTCTTCTGTGAAGGGGAAGAGACCATGAGACAGGAAGGGAAGAGCACAAGCACAGGAAAGGGAGGGAAACAGAGGTAGGTGAGGACCTCACTGGGGAGCTGGCTCAGGGCTTTCAACTCAGGGCAAACGTAAAATTCTACTCAAGTTCTAGAAAGCAAGTACTGGTATAGCGAAGAAGGGGGAGTGATTTAGGGGGAAGCACCCTCCCTTTTTAATGTAGAGAGGAAAGCAAGACTAGAGAAGGCAGCAATCCAGAGAAATGGTGCAAGTTAAGCATGGAGAAGCCGTGTTACCGTGGCCCCCGTTTCAAGTGCTTTTCTAAGCACTGTGACGAATTATCTGACAGACGTGACTTAAGGGAAAAGAGGTCCATTTTGACTGTCCTGTCAGGGCGGGCTTTGAGGTCTCAGATGCTCAAGCTAGGCCTAGTGTGGCATGTTTGACTATGCCCTCAAACATTCATGTTTCAAAGGGCGTAGTCCATCATGACCATGAGCATGGCAGCAGATTCTCCTGTCCCTGGCAGTGGAAGGACCGAGGCTGCTGGTCACATCATAGCGCAGACAGGAAGCAGAGAGCTCAGGCAGGAAGTGGGGCTAGGTGGTAGCCCTCAGAGGTCCACCCCAGTGACCCACCTTCGCTTTGTTCTTCCCACCCCAAAGGTTCTACAATCTACCAACGTTCAGACACATGGACCTGTGGGCCATTCCACACGCAAGCCATGGCCCCATCTGCAAAATGGAGATAATAACCGTGCTCTAAATGTCAGATATAATGATGCAGACTCCGTGAGATAGATTATAATCCCAACCCTCTGGATGAGGCAAGAGAATTGAAAGCCAGCCTAGGCTACATAGGAAGATCTTGTCTCAAAAGACAAAATGTAAACAAAAACACAAAACCCATCAACTAAACAAACTCTGACTTTGTAGGGCTATGATGATTATACATGTAAGAAATGATTTTTTTTCTATCAAAGGCAGGAAGCCTACCAAGGATCAATATTGCCTAAATATCGCTCATCTTATAACATGCCTATGTGCCCAACCACTAGACATTACCGAGCTCTGTCACACCTTTCCCCCTTCAAGCTCCTACCAATGGGATGTGACACGGACCACCTATGTTAGTGTCTTAGTTTGGGTTTTATTGCTGTGAAGAGACACCATGACCACAGCAACTCTTATAAAGGAAAACATTTACTCGGGGCTGGCTTACAGTCCAAAGGTTTAGTCCATTATGGTCATGGTGGGAAGCATAGCAGCATGCAGGCAGACATGGTGCTGGAAAAAGAACTGTGAGTTCTACATCTTGATCCACAGACAGCAGAAGTAAATGCCACACTAGGCCTAGCTTGAACATCTGAGACCTCAAAGCCTTCCCCGACAGTGACACACTTCCTCCAACAAGGCCACACCTACTCCAACAAGGCTACACCTCCTAATAATGCCACTCCCTATGGGCCAAGCATTCAAACACGTGAGTCTATGGAGCCATTTCTATTCAAACCACCACAGTTAGGGAGGAAAGACGGACAGCATCTTGGTCATGTACACTCACTAGCCTGGTTTGAGTCATGGCACACTCTTTTTACAAAAGGAAATTGCCTTGCCGGGCTACTCTCGCTTTGTTTGTATGTTTCTTTATTCAATACTAAGGATACTCACATATATCCTCATATAAATGATTCATAAACTATGTTGTTGGAGGATGGGAGTTAGGAATCTGTCCTTCCCATGGAGGGAAGAGAATAGAATCTCTCCACCGGTGGACAGGCCAATTCTCCTACTTCTCAGCATGTACTCTACACATGTGAATTATTTCAGGGGAGTTTAGAAGTTATGTTTGAACCCTAGCGTTGAGCAATAAGTACCTCCCACAAGTTAGTAAACTAGAAGATAAACAGGGGGCTTCATCCTCACCTGGGACATGCAGGTAACTTCCTAAACCTTAGAAGTGTGGGTAATGATGATGCAGGGATGGTGGTTTACACATGATCAGGGGACTGATTTCAGCAACAGCCAGGGTGTTCTAAAGTCATGTCTTTTGCTTTGGGGTAAAGTTAGGGTGACTATGATTGTTTTTGGCCAGTGGCCAGAAGAATGTGTTATTTCCTTGCCCAGAGAAGTCAAATACCTTTTAAAAAGACAAATATCTATATGCTTGGCTCACCAGTAAAAGGATTCAGATACTTTTCTTAGGAGTTACAAAGTCCCTAGAAAATACGTTTCCAATGACTTGAGATGGAACGCCATGGTTTATTTACCAGGAGCCTAAGCAGTTTCCACGCTCATCTCAATGAATCACAGCATCTTCTGGACTTTAGACCCAGAAGATTCACGTCTGAGTCCCAAAGTGAACACTCAGATTGAAATTTAGACACGACTGTTCTTGCATTTGCATGAACAGACACACAGTCTCACGAATCTGTGTTGTGAGGAGACAGCAAACTGAACCAGGAAGCTGGACTCGTGGGGTCCTTGGCTGAAGAGGTAACCCTGACTCGGCAGCACCCCTGAACCTGCCAGGTCTGGTCTTGTCCCTGAGACATGGGCTTCTCTTTGGGATGAGCAGGCTTGTGTACTGCCCCTAAAAGGAGAAGAGTGTCAGTGGCCCTTAACCTCAGGTAAGGGAGCTTTTGGATCTGTGGAATCCCTCAGAGCCCAATCAGTGGTAACATTTTTCACATGACTAAACAATCACACACACACACACACACACACACACACACACACACACACACACACCACACCCCTCCTAGGAAGGAAGGGTCTTGTGGCTCACCTCTAAGTCATAGAGCTTTATTCCAGACATAAGACAGACACTATTTGGAAAGTAAATGAGAAATTATACAAATTCCCCTGTCTGGGAAGAAAGATGAGTTTCTGTGTCATTGGGACACTTTGCCCAATTCCTATCACACAGAGTGTGTGCCCATCTAATTCACAGCCAGCAGGCTCTGAGTACACTTAAGCAAGGAATAATGTACACATGATGAAAGCCTGTGGGGTCAGCCTTCCTTCTCCCCATAGTGCAGCTGAAGTCTTCTCCAGTCCTGCCTGGCCCACGGTCAGGACAAACCTCTCTCACCCGCCAGTCCCGCCGCTCAGACCCAACCAAGTAAACACACAGAGACTTACATTGCTTACAAACTGTATGGCCGTGGCAGGCTTCTTATTATCTACTTCTTCTATCTTAAATTAACCCATTTCTATTAGTCTATAAGTTGCCACATGGCTCGTGGCTTACCAGTACCTTACATCTTGCTTTTCATGGCAGCGGCTGGCAGCGTCTCTCTGCCTCAGCCTTCCACTTCCCAGAATTCTCCTCTCTCCTTGTCCCGCCTATACTTCCTGCCTGGCTACTGGCCAATCAGTGTTTTATTTATTAACCAATCAGAGCAACACATTTAACACACAGAACATCCCACAGTACCATCATGCACAGAATGTAGAAACTGGGGCCCCTTCTTGCTGTGCTGAAACTGGGGGGATTCTGGGTCTGGTAAATTTCTAGGAATTGTTAACACCTGGCTGCAGGGTTTGGTTAGAAGCAGGGAACTCCTGCCTCTGATGCTTCGTTGCAAACTCTGCCCTTGAGAGAACAGTGCAGAAACGACTGGAATGGCGCCCAACAGCTGTCATGGACTCAGAGCTCAAGGTCCCAAGAGTCAATCCACTCCGTGCCCTCAGCTGAGGACAGGGTCCAGAAAGCTGTGGCAACAGTGTGGGTTCATCCAAGGGACTGCATTTGGGAAAGAGAAGTGAGCCAGCACCCATCCTTAGCCCATTGGTGCTGGGGTCCGGGCTGAGGGCAGAGCACAAGGGATGACTGTCCAGAAGTGTCCTGAAAATGTTACGGTAAGAGCAGTTGAGATGCAACAGACCGTAGGACATAGGACATTGTGGATAGGAAATACTCAAACTAAGGAAATCACAGACAGGAAGCCGAGTAGAGGACCCCAAAGGCTACAGGAGGAGCCGAGGAATGAGTACTTCAAGGTGTGGGTGTTGGTTTGTTTTTTTTTTTTGTTTGTTTGTTTTTTGCGGCGCTCTTACCCTGTGAGGAAAGGTCACGAAACATGACAGAATCCACTAACAAGAGTTTTATTAAGATAATGGAGAGGGACAGATGTGCTCAGGCCTGTGGAAAGACACGTGAGTGAAGTGGGGCTGGGAATCATGGCGCCGACTTATAAAGGCTGGGCCACGCCTGTGCACACAGGCCCATGTGGCTATTTCATGCATGCGCATAGATCACATAGTTGCACTGCATGCTTTACACAAACATGCAAAGCCACAGGGTCCTCACACGAGACGTTTTGACCCGGAAATGACTAGACAGAAGTAACTAGGTCCCATCAGGCATGCGCCACCATGCCCAACCGTGGGGGTGTGTTGTGAATCCATATCAGTGGGGTTTCCATCTTGGGTGATGGGAAAGTTCTAGAAATATAAGAGAGTGATAGCTACTCAACATTATGAATATATTTCATGTCCCTGGATTGTATGTGTTAAAATGATTATTTTGGTCAAATTTATATTTTGTGGATTTTGTCACTATGAAAATGGGTGAGGTGGGTGTGACTGAGGCCCAGAAATAACAGCAGCAGCTTCACAGGTGACCTCACAGGTGTCCTTCAGTTTGTGCTGTGCCCGGGGTCATTTTAACCTTGGACAACTGTGCGATGATAACACTCATTAAAGAATCAGAAGGTAGGATCTTTGAGTCCTAGAGCTGAGGTTGTGTTGTGGTCCCAGCTTTGGGGAAAGTGGGAGGGGAGGAGGAGATGGTGATGAGAGACGCTTAACTTGGAGGGACGCTCAACACCCCTCTTCCACCGGCAAGGCTCCACCTGACTTAGTCTTACATATTGAAGTCTACTGAAAAAGCTGTTTGAAGAACATACTTCCAGAACACCAACCTTGTCAGGTACAAATAAAGAAACTGAGGCAGAGAAAGAGATAGCACCCCGCTCCCTTTTTAGCCAGTATAGAGTGGAAGGAACCCCTGACACTTGGGCTTCTGCTTGCCCACCCCCATCCTGCCGTGAGGTCAGTGGACTTCCAAACAGCCCCATAAGGAGTCCCTTCCTTTGGTAATCTCGTGAAGTGAGGACTTCCCTTAGCCCCTTCACTCTCCTGGGGTCCAGGAGCACACACAACCCAAACTTCACCCAAAGAAAGAAGCAAGCAGCTCCTGCAGGTATGGGGCTTGAACCCTGCCCAGCCTAGACAAAGAGTGGCTTTTCCTCCAAGGAGATGTAGCTCCTTCCAGTGAAGACAGTCAGGGAAATTAATGCATAGGTACCTCTCTGAATGGGGGGAAGCATAGGCTCTATCTTCACTTGAATGACGCCAGGTTTGTCAAGAGTGCTCAGTCTATGGCAAGGCTCCTAAGCTTTCCGGGGTGTGGTTGAAGCTTGGCATGTGCAAATTCAGTCTGCTGTGCAGCAGCTTCTCTAGGTGGGGGTCAGAGTTTGATTTCTCATCCTAAGTTTCCTCCACTTCCTTGGCTGGATCTACACATGCAGTTGCCAGCCTGGAGCAGTTGTTAGGGACTGATGTGGTTGCACTAGGCTGGGCTGGACAGCCCCTCGTGGGCTCTCTCTTATGTCCAGCAGAGTCACAGGACGTCAATTAACGTATGCCTGGTGGTCCCTTCAGATAACCGTATTTTTCAGAACTCATTTAAATGAATGCTCATTCCCCACCCCTGGACTCTGATAGGCACTTGAGTTTATTTACCTTACCCTCCTAAGTGGTGATTCTGATTCCTACCCCGGGACCAGAGGTGACAGATCCCTATTGCTTATGAAATCCAGGTCAGGGCTCTGAGCCTGGTATACACCCTTCTCAGCCCCTTCTCCTATAAACCATCACCAAAGTTCCCTCTTCAGCACCCCTGTAAGTACATCTTGGCCTTGAACCTCCTACACTCTGCTAAAGTGATATTACTCTGCCTGCTGCCCCAGCTCTGAGTGTTTGGAGGTCAGAGACTGCCTCATTAATTCTTTTCAATCTCTACCACCTAGCACATGTGTACACATATGGGGACCTTACACATTTGGTGAGTTAATAGACTAATTATCTAATCTCAGGGGAAACGGATACATAAATAACTTCCCCATGCTAAGTGAGGAGAGGCCTGAGGCAGGGAGCTGAGAGGAATGGGATGGGCGGATTCCCAGGATGCTCACTGAGGAGGATGCAAAGGGGGGCGCTGGGACTGTGAGGATGAGGGATGAGCATTGGGCAGGTAGCTGGAAGGTCCCTTCTGAGAGGATTCCTAAGGGCTAGAGGGGTGGCAGGGAAAACCAATGACTCTATTTTGAATGGATTGTGGTCCTGGGTGAGCTTGGATCTCAGCAGGCTCTAATAGCTGTTCCTAAATCTCCCTGAACAGAAATGTATTTAGCTATGGTTCTGGAAGGTAGAAAGTTCGGGAGTATGGCGATGGCTTCTGGAAGGGGCCTTTGTGCTATGTCCTCTCAAGTCACAGAGAGAAGGGTACAAGGAGATGAGGGACAGTGAGCAAGAGGAAGCCCAATCTTGTTTCACAACAAATCCACAGGAGAAAATTAGCCCACCCTGTGAGAACGCCATTAATGGGCTCTTGTCTGGTCCTTCTCCGCTGTACTGAGGATTAAGCTTCTTACACATAAGCTTTGGAGCCATCTTCAAACCATAGCAATTAAGGCTTATTAGAGGCAAACAAGAAGCCTCTGAAGAAAATGGGATCATGAAACCAGCGAGGCCATCTCTTAGTCACTGCCCTGTTGCTGTGAAGAGACACCATGACCAAGGCAACTCTTATAAAAAGAAGCACTTAATTGGGGGCTCGCTTACAGTTTCAGAGGCTTAGTCTGTCATCATCATAGCAGGGAGCATGGTGACATGTAGACAGGCGCTGGAGCAGGATCTGAGACCGGTCCTGTCGTCTGATGTGAAGACAGCAGGCAGATACTGGGCCTGGCATTGGCTTTTGAAACCTCACAGCCCACCCCCAAAGACATTTCCTCCAACATGGTCACACCTACTTCAACAAGGCCGCACCTCCTAATCCTTCTAATCTTTCCCAAATAGTGCCACTCCCTGGTGACTAAGCATTCAAATGCATGATTCTATGGGGGCCATTCTTATTCAAACTACCACAGGCCATATCAGTGGACCCCAGGGAGGGTGCTTTAGAAGGAAGGTGTGGTCGGGTCATGGCTCAGTGGCTTAAGCAAGAGTCCAGCACTCATGAAACTCTGGGTTCCATCCCCAGCACACACAAGAGCGAGGGGTTGGGGAATGAAGGTGTGCCGGTGTCTCACTTCCATCCGAGAAGACCGAAAAGCCACTTCCTTGGCTGTTAGAAGTAACTCGGGGAATCATGGAGTGATGAACTTCAGACAGCAGTGAGTTCTGAATGTCTGGACCAGGGAATGACCTCCGACCTCCGTAGTGCAGGAGGATTAATCTTCGTTGTCAGCTGGCTGGGTTTGGAATCACCTAGGAGACACGCATCTGGGCGTGTCTTCGAGGGTGTTGCCAGAGAGGCTTAACTGAGGAGGGAGGACCCACCCTGAGTGTGGGCAGCACCGTCCAGTGGGCCGAAGTCCAGGGCTGAATAAAGATGAAAGGAGAAAGGAGGAGGAAGCCAGCTAGACTCTGTCTCTCTCCCTCTCTCTTTCCCTCTTCTCTCCATCTCTCTCTCTCCCATCCTCCTTCCCCTCCCTCCCCTTCTTTCCCTCCTTCTCTCCTTCCTTCTCTCCCCCCACCCACCATGATGGAGTCTATCCTTCAAACTTCAAACCCAAGTTCCTCTTCCTTTGTTGACTCGCTTCGGTCAGATATGTCACCATAGCAACAGGAACTGTGATACCTCATCGAATACTAGAGGGAAGCAGGGCCTGGGGCCACCTGGCTTGGGCTTCTGAAACCTAAAAGCCCACCTCCAGTGACACCTGTCTTCCTATAGTGTCACTCCCTGTGAGCCTATGGGGGCCATTTTCATTCAAACAACCACACCTCTCTAAGTTGTTTCTCTCAGTTTTTTCTGGCATTTGGATACAAAAGTAACACATACAGAATATACTACATGCACTCAATGCCTAGGCACTTCATAACCTTTCTTCCTAAGAGCTGGAACACACGTGCCCCTGAAATCCAGTTTGAACTGCCCAGACAAAGGTAGGAGAGGAAAGTGCAGTGGCTCTCAAATTCAAGGGCATTTTAGAATTGTCTAGGTGGTTGCAGAAGCACAGGGAGATCTGGGCGTGTGGCTCTATCCCCATATGGTGGTTTGAAAGAAAATGGCCCCCGATGGCAGTGGCACTATTAGGAGATGTGGTCTTATTGGGGGAAGTGTGTCACTGGAGAGGCAGGCTTTGAGGTCTCATATATGCTCAAGCCATGCCCAGTATTTTAGAGCACTTCCTGTTTCCTGCAAGTCAAGATGTAGGACACTCTACTTCTCCAGCACCATGTCTGCCTACGTGATACTATACTCCCAGCACCAGGCTCCCTACCGTGATGATAACGGACTAAACCTCTGAACTGTAAGCAAGCCACCTCAATTAAATGTTTCCTTTATGAGAGTTGCTTTGGTCATGGTGTCTCTTCACAGCAATAGAAACCCTAGCTAAGACACCCCAGAACTGCAAAAGCCACACAACTGCCACCACTACTCCTGGAGCCAGACCCTGCCCTAGAAATCTCATTCAGAAAGTCTTGAGGGGAGCAGTGAACGTTTGTGTCTAGCCGATGCTGGTGCAGCTGGTCTGGGCACACACAGTGCCCTTTGCATGACAGGGAAAGGAACCAGACCATGTGTTCCTGGATCCGGAATGACCGTGTGCAATGGAACTGCCTACCCATCTTGGACTGCTATACCGGAGACAATTCTTTATTTTTCAAGCTATTGCCCTGCTGGGTTCTGGTTCAGCAGCTCAATATTTTTTTTCTTACTGGATTGTATCTCTGGGAGTCAATCTTCTCTGGTTAATGTCTCTCTCACAAAGAAGAAATGAAATTCTACTGTGGCTCTGCCTCTCGATGTGAGGAATTAGACTTCCATTAGAAATAATGACAACCATGGTGTGAGCTCAGGTATAAGGTTCAAAGTTGTGTCTGGAACCCGAGCGGTGGCGCGGAGGCTAGGGTCTCTGCCTCTGCACCCGGAGGTGCCGGGTTCGAGTCCCCGGTGCATAGACTATGCATCGGGGAAAAAAAAAAAAAAAAAAAAAAGTTGTGTCTGGTCGCAACGCTCCCTGCTTCGACATCACCCAGACTTGATTCTGGTTCTACCCTGAACATAAAACAGGAACTATGGCCCAGCCTCACTCACTGAGACAGTGCAAGAGACCCCTAGCCTGGGGAGCTGCTGTTGTGTACCTGAAACTGGACGGCTCAGGATCCAGACCCCTGGCCAGGCAGGCTGCATGGCTTCTCAGGCCCTTAATTCCCTAGTCTGCAGACTAAAGAAACCATACATTCCTGAGCTGAAGGTAGGATGACCTACTTACCTTGGATTTGGCATTTATGGACATCCTGGACTGTTTTAGGTTCCACGAGCACAGTATATCTCTAACCTTGGGATACAGAAGAGAAAGGAAGGATGGGGAGGGAGACAGAAGACAAAAGGGAGTCCTTTGTGTTATCTATGTTGAGTGTCCCTTGTGATAAGTCATCAATGTCCTAGGCTTCCCCAGCTTTTGTTGTGGATACAGCTTAAGGACTATAACAATGGCCAGATAGAGAGAGTTCAGGAGCTGAGGCAGGGGGATGACTGTACATCCATTTTCAAGGTCTGTCAGCTGCCTGACCCCAGCTAGGGTTCTTCTGTTGTCTGACTCACTCAGGAAGCACTGTTCATTCTTACAATGTTTCCCATTTGTGGAATGAGAAATGCTCTGTTCCAAGGGGGTCTTGTCAAGATCAATTTAAAAGGGCTGTCTAGTTTGATGTGTGGTGGTCGTAGGTCTGAATTTCTTATTTGAGGATAAAACTGAGAGGAGAAAGAGGATGTTGTGGAAAGGACAGAGAACACCCAAGGGGAAGGCAAGAGTCCCCAGAGCTGGCCTGGGTGAGGCTGTCCTGGGAAGCCCTCACTTCAGGAAGCCATCTATGCAGGAACTCCCATTGTACACAACACAGGCATGGGTCACAGAAGCCATGCAAAAGTATACTTCTCTCCCCTCTGTGATCTTCAGCTCCACTCCCCTGAGGAACTGCAGGAGAGGACGGAGAAGTATCTGAGTAACTCTCAAGAAGTTTGAGAGCTTTCAGGAGACTCTTCAGTGGATCTGCCCAATGGTTCCATCATTCCTTCACTACCAACTGATGCTCACATCTTCTGCACCCTATTCTGTGCTCAGAATCCAGAACTGAGTTCCAGTTTCAACTATGACTAGAGTTGAGGGTTGCAGCTTGGGCTTCACTAAAGGGGCTTGATGACTATGGATTTCAGAGCAGTACACAGTTGGAGAAACCCACTGAGGTGGAAAGGATGGGATGAGAAGACACAGAGGCCTGGGGAGTGAAGACGATTGCAGACAGATGGCCTGACACAGTGGTGATGAGCCTGCATTTAGCATCTACCCATCCATCTAGCCAGGACATTTTTTTAAGTGAATAGAACATTACTAATAATTACAATAGCAAGACAATAGATATCAACTGGCATTGTCCCAGACATAATAGGTATAAACAGGGGTGGTGTGTGGGTTCACAAGAACACGTCACCTGATAAAACTGCCTGACCACCCTTAGCTTACTAACTGTGTGACCTCTGTAGCTGAAGTTTTCCTGTGCCCACCCAGCTCCTGCAGCCACTCAAACCCAAGTAAACACACAGAGGCTTATATTACTTATAAACTGTATGGCCATGGCGGGTTTCTTGCTATCTAGTTTTTATATCTTAAATTAACCCACTTCTATTAATCTATAAGTTGCCATGTGGCTTGTATCTTACCGGTACTTTTACATCTTGCTTCCTCTGTGTCTGACTGGCAACTCCTGACTCAGCCCTCCTGTTCCCAACATTTTCTTCTCTGCTCATCCCGCCTATTCTTCCTGTCTGGCTACTGGCCAATCAGCATTTTATTTATTAACCAATCAGAGCAACACATTCACAGCATACAGAGAGATATCCACAGCACCTCTGTGGCCTTTTCTGCATCTGTGGCTGGAAATGGTTCTGAAGCCCATCTCATGGGGTGTCTGTGAGCCCTAAAGAGATTTACTTATGAAGTACTTAGAGTAGCACCCAATGTGGTGTGTCTGACAGCCATGACTGCTGCTGGGCACCTCCATCTGGGATGCAGAAATGATCTAAGATGAACATGTGGACAAAGGACTTGAAAAGGACACCTCGCCTGACTCAGTAAGGGAGGGCATCCTTGCAGCTGAATACATGGGGAAACTACAGCTTGACATCACAGAGAAAGTTAGACACAAGGTTGGGGCTAGAACCCAGGTCTCCTTAAGCCTGCCCTCCTGAAGTCACAGGGGTTGGGGAAGCTGATGTAAGCACCAAGACAGATATTACCATCTGGACTTGATGACCTCCTGCCCACTGTGATGGCTGAGGCTGTACAGTAGCCGCTGCTGGAGCCCTGGCTGCAGGTTGCCCAGGCTGCAGCCTGCCTCTCAGCACCTGTGCATGGGAACCTCCAGAACCATGAGCTGCATTAATCTCTCCTCCTGTAAGCTGACTTTCCTCTGGCATTTTGTCACAGCACCAGAGAGTTGACATGCCACCCACTTTCCACTCACCTTCATTGAGGAAGGCCTTGGAGGTCTGGGTTCAATCATCCCTCGAACATTTCAGTACACAAAGTTCTTGCAAATTCTCCAGCCCAGTTTTTGATCCTCAAAACTACCTGAAGGAGACAGAATTGGCCCTGTATCATCTCCAGTTCACAAAGCAGGAAGCTGAGACCTGGAGGTCATTTGGCTTGCCAAGGATCACGGTGCTGGGTGAAAACTGGTGTTCACACCCAATTAGTGCTGCTGCTGTGATTGTTCATTCACTGACTCTTGTCATGTGTACAAGAAGTCCCCATTTCAAAGATCAGGTTGAAATTTTTAAAAGGAAAAAGAAAAAGTCAGAAGCACTTAGCAGAAAGTGACAGCAAACAGAACCTGAGGAGACTCGTGTGTGTGTGTGTGTGTGTGTGTGTGTGTGTGTGTGTGTGTGTGTGTGTGTTTTGCATGTGGAACCTGATGAGAGCACATAGCTAAAGACGGAGCAGAGGGTGGACTTCTGCATATAATGCATGCTGATGCTGCAAATGAGGCCAGAAACAGGAAAAAAAAAAAAAGTCCCATCCTGTGCTTACAAAAACATTGCTCAAGACAAAAAGGCTAGGAATTCTTACTGCCAGGATCTTAATTTGAGGTCCACCTACAGCACCATCCTCCACGGGACTCTATAGTTAGCCATCAACCCTTAGTTTGATCCAAACAGTGGCCCACATCCGTCCACGTGTGTGCAGTAGCTGACATGGACATGCTGACAAAGTGGAGCCTCCCCAGAGACTCAAGAACATGCCTCACTGTGGTGCTCACAACCACATGACTCCAAACCTCAAACTCAGGCAGCCAGAAACAAGGATGCAGTTCCCTCTAGAAGGTTCTGTGAACATCAGCTGGTTCCTTTGCAGAGCACAGCATGGTGGCTCTCTTGACTCAGGGACCTGCTGCCTCCTACAGACCCAACTACAGTCTGTGCCCAAGACAGACACCATGTTCTTAGCTCTCACATGAGACTACCAAGCTGAAGGAATCTGCAAGAAACCAAAATTAGAGCTGCAGGTCAAGACACACTGCCCTGCCAGGGACCACCCTCAATATTCCCACCAGGGGACTGAGCAGCAAATTAGGGGGACATATGGGCCCTCAGCTTCGCTTCCCTCTCTAGCCCTCAGTCAGAACTGCCCATCAGGAGTGGAGGCCTTCTGTAGACCACAAAGCCACAGCGTGACCTCTGGCTCCTCCTGCCACCCAGGGCTTGGCTTCAGTTCTCAAGGAAGCAGAAAGAGGGCACAGTAGCCAAGGGGCTTTCCCTGAAAGCCTGGTGGCCTCAGTTCAGGACCCACAATGTAAAAAGAAACAGAGAGTAGCACATGGACCTGTAATCTCAGCATGGTCACACTGACAAATGGCAGACAGAGGCAGGAGAGTTGCTGTAAGTTCAAGGGCTAGCAACTGTGAATCCGAGCCCTTGTCTCAAAAAAGGTGGAAAGTAAATATCAACACCTAAAGTTATCCTCTGACCAGAGAGAGAGAGAGAGAGAGAGAGAGAGAGAGAGAGAGAGAGAGAACAGAGCCAGGAGTCCTTGTGGGTCCTTGCAGCTGCCCCTTCAGCTCTCAGCTCTGGAATCATTAAGAGCCCTGCACTCCTAGCTTCTTGGCCTTGTCAGAACCATACCTAGCTCACCAAGACAGCAGACCCATCTGGGCTCCTTCTATGGCCTCTCCTCTTCTGAGCTCTTTGAGACTCATTTCCTAGGGGTAGGGGCGGGGCTTGCAGGAGAGAGATAGTAGTCCCCAGGCCTCACAGCTGGTGACATTATACATCCAGTCCTCAGGAATGGCCCAGAACATGACATCACCACCCAAGCATCTGCTCTTGCTTTTCTGAGATGGCCTGTGGCATGCCTGTGACCTCAGCAGCCCCTGAATCCAGCTTTGTTCCTCCATCAACACTAGGATCCAGGGAAGGTGCCTGAAGCCACTGCTCCCCAGTGATCAGTGAAAAAGCTTTAGCATTTTGGTGGAAACTATCCTACATGTGAATTCCATGAGAGGACGTGCCCACAATGCTTGATTCCCACCACACTTGACTGGATGATGCCTGATTGTCCCTAGACATGGCTCCCAGGACTCTGAGTCAAGGTCAGGTCCTGAGATCAGCAACATCTTGAAGCAAGATGATGTAAGTCCTTCCTGATCCAGCACTCAAAAGCCTTGTCTTGCAAGAAACATCACTGTCCTAGGAAAACGGAGTCATTGGTCATCCCCTGCCCTAGTCTTGTCCCAACCCTAAAGAGCAGTTTGATGAAACAGGGGGTCTGGGGAACACTTGCCTCTTTCATACTCATATGCTTGCTTATGATTCCGCATCAGAGGTTGATAGGGGGATGGTGAGACACATTTGTAATGTCTGCATCAGGAAGGCAGAGGCAAGTGGGTTACAAATTCCAGGTTAGACTAGGATATGGCAAACCGCCATGTGATGGTTATCATTATTGCCAACTTGACACAACCTGGAATCACCTGAGAAGGGACTGTCTACATTAGATTGACATGTTGGAAATGGTTTAATTGACTTAGTTGATGTGGAAAGAACCAGCCCACTATGGGTAGCACAATTCCCTAGTCAATGAGTCCCGAAATATGTAAGAGTGGAGAAACGGAGCTGAGCACAGAGAAGCCAGCAAGTGAACACGTACGAATTCATTCCTTTCTGCTGTTGACTATGGACGTGATGGGACTCACTGTTTGAAGTTCCTGCCTTCACTTCCCCACCTTCCCCACAATGATGGGCTCTAACCTGAAACCGTAAGCTACGATAAACCCGTCTCCCCTAAAGTGCTTTTTGTTAGGGTGTTTTATCACAGGAACATAAATGAAACTAAGATACCCTGTTTGACCCCTTCATTCCCAGGAGTCCCACATGTGCCCACAGTCTGACCCCACCCCTGGTGACAGATTCTCCCAGTGGTTCAGGTTGTCCAGCTCCCAACCCTTATGAGCAGAAATGAAATGTGCCTGGGCACTCAGCCTGTCTCTTGGGAACTGGAAGCTGAGTGAGAGCAGAATGCCAGTGGTTGGCAGGGACTAGCCAAAGCCTTGCTGGGAGCTGAGACTCTGTGATGCCATGTCTACTCTCCCCTCTCCCTACTCTGCTCCCACTGTCCGATTAGGGAAAGCAGAGACACACAGAGGGAAATGCACCAGGACAGGATGGGGGGGCATTCGTTGTCAATGGGACTAGTCCCATCCATTCCTCACAGGGCCTGCAGAGCCAGTGCATGGGCCAGGAACCTTCCAGGGAGCCAAGCAACTCTCCTTTATAGCACTGGTACCCTCTGTCCCACCCTCCAACCCCCCTTGCCCATTTGAAAATCTCCTCTCTTGCCCCTTCCCCATATGCACCCTCGCTTAGCACAGCTGAGGTCAACCCTCATTGAGAACCCGGCCCTGTGTCCTCAGCCTCCGGCCCCTCTCCTCACCTCTGTCTACTAACTTCCTCCTTGCTTCCCATTCCTCTGATCTCTCCTTCCCAGGCCACACCTTCCTTCCTTCTCCGTGCTTCTGATCTGCACAGGGAACTATCCACTGTGCTCGGTAGTAGCACTCTGTCTCCTGTCCACTATCCTGACATCATCTCCACATTCGACTCCAGTGCCAGATACACATTTTTACCCTTACTAGAGAACTCTGAGAAATGTGGAACTACCCACTAAACACTCCTGGAGACACTCCCAAGCTCCTGAACTTACATGCAATGACCACGCTGGGACCACTGCTCTCTATGGATCTTCAGTCCTGAGCCTTGCACCCATATCCTTTTCATACACTGGAGGAGACACTGACAGTCCCCTGGGCCTAGGCAGCTCTCACTAGAACCCCTCCTCCTAATCATTATGGTCTTCAACAGTGGCAAAATTAGTCCGTGATTAGTATCTCCAGCGCAGATTGACGATAGTACATGAGTGAAATGCAAAGCAAATATCCATATGTATGAGATACACAAATAAAATGTATAAGCAAATATCCATATGTATGAGGTCTATGAATGAAACACATAGGCAAATACATGTATGAGATATTCAGTGGCCACAGACAACATCATTCTCTGAGCACAGCCCAGCTGCAGCACACCTGGCACATGCTGGCACATGCGTTGGTCTTTACTGTTTGTCCTACCAGAGCAGAGGAATAACTGTTAGTTATCACATATTCAGACATGTGGTTTAAAGAAACTCCAAGTTTGCTAGAGGTGACTGGCCCAGGGACAGTGTAGCAGCTCCCAAATTATCAGAGCCCTGAGTTCTTTGGACATGCTGCACTGCCCTTTCAACCCAGGGTTTACAGTTTGGGGCACAGAGCGGCTGCTTGAAGCTCAGCAATAACATCAGCATGCCAAGAGATCAGGACCAGGTAAAGAGAGATACAGCTTTTCTCACTCTAAGGATGTGCCTGACTTTGTCAGAGATAAAGAATGGTGCTTGTTAGCCGGGCGGTGGTGGCGCACGCCTTTAATCCCAGCACTCGGGAGGCAGAGCCAGGTGGATCTCTGTGAGTTCGAGGCCAGCCTGAGCTACCAAGTGAGTTCCAGGAAAGGCACAAAGCTACACAGAGAAACCCTGTCTCGAAAAACCAAAAAAAAAAAAAAAAAGAATGGTGCTTGTTAAAGGCAGAGAGATTGACCTATCAGAATGATGTCACAGCTCCAAATCTGTGTGTACTTCACAACATTGCTCAGAAATATATGACCTGAAAATTAGCAGATCTAGAGAGCTTGACAAATCTCATATGAATGCAGGAGTCTGTGAAAACCCTCCAATAACCAATGAAAAAAGCTGGCACAGAATCAACAAGTTGACCTCTAAAAATTGGTCCACATTCTTTACAAGTACAAGGGAGCTCCCTCCCCCACAAAAAAAACAATGCCTCGAGAAATCTATCTGCCCCTTCTGCTCACCTATCATTTGCCTGCCAGTGGCTAACCCTGACCACATATCACTGAGAGGCTGGGATATAGCAACACACTCCAGGTGGCAAAGTCCCCAGCTAAAATTGAAAGGTTCTCTTCCAAGAGAACAGAATGAGTACACCTCCCCTGCTGCCTTCTAGCCAGGAAGTACTGCCAAGCCTCCTCACTTTGTGATGCTGCACAGAGAGGTTAAGTGACCTGCCACAGCCCAGGAGCAGAGACAACCTGCTGAGGTGTGTACCTACTGAGAAGCAAAGAGGGCCGATGCCCAGCAGGCCTTCTGGAGCCCCACTGATTTCACAGTTCTCAGATCCTCCATCCAGGGGTCAGAACAAGACAAGGTGATGTTGAGTCAGACATGGGGCATCTGGGAAGTGGAGTAGGGCTCTCATTTACTGAGCACACACTATGTGCCAAAGCCTAGTTAGACCCTGAACTAGGAGGATCTCTCAGATCTTCCTGAGCGTCCTGCAGCAGAACATCATCTCTGTGCTTATAGATGAGGTCTCTGGGTGGGAGGGCATGGACTTGCCCACAGTACACATTAAGGACTTGAAGCTAGCCGTCAGCATACAGAGCCTCCTAACTCCTTCTGTCAGAGCCACTAGGACCTGCTTCCTCCTCTGGGAGCTGGGGAGCTGGAGACAGGTGAGGTGGCCTAGGCAATCATCAAGGTCCCTTCCGAACAGGTACTTGTGCACAGTGACGCATGCAGAAGTCCTGCTCAGATCTGCAGTTTTACCAAATGTGTGAGTATCATGAGCAAGTGTGAGCATGTGTGCATTCATGTGACAAGAAAACATGTCCTGCAATGGTAGTGAGACAGGGAGACAAAGGACTCTGGAGACCCATGGGTTAGCCTTGTGCCATAATAACAAAACTGAGATCCGAAAGTCTAGAAAATTCCATCCAGATCACCCTTCCATAGTTGTACATCTTCATCTGGGGTCCAAGCTGCACATGTACACCCTGTACTTCAGCCTCAGACTCACTGGGAACCACTGACTGGTGACGCCATTGCAGATCCTTGGTGGGAATGACACCAAGAATCCCCGTGGTATTCCCTACCCAGCATTCTTGTGTCCTCCACAGGCCCAGCTACCATGGCACACTGCAAGACAGAGCAGGATGATTGGCTCCTGGCCCACCTGAAATATCTGCTCTTCATCTTCAACTTCTTCTTCTGGGTAAGTGGAGGCTATGGCACACCCCTCTCTACCCCTGCAGTCTGGCCATGTTCACTTTTGAGTCACTACGGCAAGGTTGACTTCTCCCAAGTCAGAGACCACTCTGGGACCCATCGTGCCCTGCTGCTCAGAGTCAGCTCTGTCCTGGCTATGAAGGCGGGTAGAATCCAGGCTGCAGCTTTCATGGAGTCCATCACAGTAGACCCAAGTCAAACTGTCTGTGTGCAACCTCATCTATCGTCCCTGTCTCCAGAACACCATGCCCATGTTATCCTGAGTGCCGAAGTGAGGTCCCCTTCCCACTGAAACCCACTGGCCTTGCCTGGCTGCACTGTGATGGGGATGGTTTCTATGGCACTTGACACAGGTTTCGCACAGTAGTGTGGCCTCTGTCTCCCAGAGGGGCTTATCTGTTTAATTAGGAACTCGATGTCATCAGTCCCCAGAGGGCCTGTAGAGATGCTGCATTTTACTCTAATTCATTTGTGAAGACAGTGTCTTGCTGCGTAGCACAGGATGGCTTTGAACTGGTGATCCTCTCGCCTCAGTTTCCCAACTGCAGGGCTTACGGGGGCTTGCCACCACATCCAGTGTTTGTTGATTGTGTTTCCTTTTGTGGTCTCACCGGATGTTGGAAAGACTACGAGGGAAGGTTTGCGGTCAGCAGGGACCCTGGCAGCTGTGGATGCTGTGGCCCAGGGCGACTTAGTCCAGATCTTTGAGTCTGTTTCCCACATTTTAGTTTGGAAATCATCTCTAGCCTCTCAGCCTGAAAATGACCCCGAATTAATATCCCAATGAGGCAGGGCTGGGCTCCAGGTACCAGGTAAAAAACAACTACTCCCCCACCCCCCTCTCAGAAACACAGAGGGACCATAGGGTCACTGGTTCCAAGCTCAGGGCAGTTTCAAAGCATTGGGAAGATTGCAGGCATCAGATACTATCTGTTAAAATGGTGGACATGGTGTTTGCTTAAATATGTTCTATAAAGTTCCTGAGAACAAAAAAAATAAAATAAGTAACTTGATCGTCCCAAGAAAGAGTTTTCTGGAGCAGTGAGGCCTAGGGGTACAGATCCTGAATAATTAAGCTCTGTGGCTGAGGACTGACCACTAGGCTACATATAGATTTGATCCACAGATAAATCACTTCTGGTGTTTAGAATTCTAGCAGAGCAAGCGTTCTCCCTCCTTCCCCCTTCCCCTTTCTTCCTTTTTTGGTTATTTTTAAGGTTTGGTGTTGTTTTGCTTTTTTGACAGGATCTCATACTGTAACCCAGGCTGTCCTCAGACCTGTGGCAATCCCTGTAGCTTTAGCTGGGGTGACATGCATAAGCCACCATGCCTGGGTCAGACTTTTCTTTGTAAGACTCTTTTTCCTGACCATAAATGTCTCCTGTGCCCACCTCAGATAATCTCCAAAAGATTGACAAGTATAAAAAAATTAATTACCCACATCTTACCGTGTTGGTCTCCTAGGGTGACCAGGACAGAGCACCACAGTCTACAGTTGGGGTGGCGTTAACCAGCAGAAATGGTTTTCACTCACTGTTCTAGGCCTAGAAGCCCATGACCCAGCATGATACTCAGGTCCTTCAGATTGAACAGAATTTATCAGGGAAGGAATGTTTAGAGAGTGAACTCCCTCCCCACAGAGAAGGTCCCTTCCTATTTGAGACAAACTCCAAAGTCCAATTGTTGTGGCTTACCTGAACCCCAGTCCTAAGAGAGATCAGTGTCTGCGTGTCTCCCACCCCTGGGGTCACCATGGCTTCTGCCTTCCTGAAATAACTACATACAATACTATCTTTCCACATCCTCCAGCCTGCTGCCCACTGCCCCTTTACCTTCCAAATACAGAACGTGACACAGAGCACGGCCCAGCCACCTGGGCTAGGAGTCCAATAAAGCACAAAGTCCTCTTTCATTAATGCAAAGCACCTCTTGAGTGCAGGTCCACATTGCAGGGCTCTGCCAAAAACCAGCATGGAGCAAAAAGTCCAGGAGGCCATCTCGGTGGCCATAATTCCCAACATTGAAAGATTCTGCACAGGATACCCCAGTGACTTTCCATTCAACTATAGTAGTCAGTGTTACTAGTATCCTTATTGTATAGATGGGGACCTGGCTCACCAAGTCAGTCATTGACAGTTGTCTTAGTTACTTTATTGCTGTGAAGAGACAACATGACCAGAGCATCTCATAGAAGAAACAGTTTATTTGGGACTTACAGCTTCAGAGGGTGAGCCCATGACCACCATGGTGGACAGCATGGCAGTGGGCAGGCAGAGTTCTAGAGCAGTAGCTGAGCACTGCATCCTGATCCACAAGCATGAAGCAGAGAGAGCTAACTGGAAATGGGTGGGCTTTTGAAACCTCAAAGCCCAGCCCCAGTGACACACCTCTTCCAACAAGGCCACACCTCCTAATCCTTCCTAAATAGTTCCACCAACTAAATAGTTCAAACCTCTGAGCCTATGGGAGACTTTCTCATTCAAACCACCAACAACACTCAAGCTGCTAGGCAAATCACTTACTCTCATGTTGTTGTTGTTTTTTATTGTTGTTTTGTTTTGTTTTTTGTATGTAGAATAGGAATGCTAGAACTGTAAGAATTAGAACTTGCTATTACACAATTGATGGTCTGTATTGCTGCCCTGCTGTTAATGGAATGGGATGAACCGGTGATCGCCATCTCTTCAGCAGTTTCCTCCATTCCTAGCACTGGGCTTAGAGCTCTGGCATCATGACCTGCATAGAAAACAAGGAATGTTCCCATGAAATGTTGCTTTCTGAAGCTAAACTTGGCTGCATAGGGTGTGATGTCTCTGGGACTTTGCTGTCTTGTCAATAACAGTGTCATTATTACATACATTATTATACACAGGCCTGAGCGGACCACATTCCCACATCTGAGAAAAAGAGAGCAGACCCCACTCTACTCCCTCCCGGCAGGACTCAGGCACCAGCCTTCCCATCACCCTGTCCCTGAGGCCTCCTTGGATGAGTCTGGTCAGGGATCACTGAAGCCACCATTGACATACCTCCTGGGTGACCCTGAAAAGTAAACATCCCCAGCTTTCCTGCATGGCTGCCAAAGAAGCACTTTTCTTCCTCCCCGCTTCCTTACGGAGCTCCTGTCACCCCTCTGTTGTTCTTTAATTTATTATTTTAATTAGCTGCTTGGCTGTGTTAATAATCAAAATGTTCCCAACCTCCCAGAAGCTCTGCCAGGCTATGGGAGGAGCCTGGAAATGCTGCCTCAGCTCACAGCTTGTCCTGCCTTGAGGGTCCACCCAGGCTTCGGTGCTACCAATGGGGACCTCTTTAAAGACACATAGGTGGCTAAGGAGATGTCCAAGTGGATAAGAGCACTTGCTGTGCAACCTGGAGGACCTGAGTTCAAATCCACAGCACTTATGACAAAGCCAGTCAGAGAGACGAACTGGAAACAAGAGGATCATTGAGCTTGCTGGGTGCAGGCTAGCTCCAGGTTCAATGTGAAATCCTGTCACATACATAGGACATCCAGACTCCTCCCGTGGCTTCCAAGTATGTGTGGGCATGCATGCCTTGACACACACTTCACACAGACACACAGACACAGAGAGAGAGAGAGAGAGAGAGAGATTGACTGACTGACTGACTCAAGGCTGAGAGTGGGAGCTGAAAGAAACATGGAAGACTTGAGCACCACCCACAGGGAAGGTCGGAGAATATCCCCTCAGGAGACCCTCACTTGAGATCCAGCCACTTACCCACTCCTGCCTAGCCCCACATGGCCACGGAGGGTGGAAAGCTACCTGAAAGGGTCTCCATCTCGGCAGCCATGAGGGAGCCATCTCCTGTACTCGGCAGGGCTTTTCAGTGAAGCAGCTGTTGGAGGGTATTGGGCAGAACTGTGCCTTGGGTCTGGTGTCAAGGCCCTATTTGGAGTGAGTTTGTTCGAATCTCCCAATGCAACATCATCCAATGGGACAGTAAGATTCCTGGATCTCTCTAGTTGCGTGACCGTGGAAATGCCGCTTCTGTCTGGGCCATAATTCCTCCCTCTAGAATATGAAATTTCCTTTTTATTTTTCCTTTCTTCCTTCTTCCTTCCTCGCCTTATTTTCTTTCTCTTTTCCTTCCTTGATTCTCTTCCTTCCCTAAAGACATCTACCCCTCACTCTAGCACTCTCCCTGGGACACCAGAGTAAACGAAGATTAATCAAGAGGCTGATGGGGAGACGGTGTAGTGAGTAAAACATACCTCCTGTGAGGAGCGTAACTATAGAAACACGCACGAGGGAGGCTCGGTACTGGCACAGGGGATAGCACGATTGGCTGGGTGTTCCGTATGCCCGACTCCAAACAAGGTTTCTTGGGAAGGTGAGGCAGCAGCGTCACGACCCTTCCTCCCAGCTCCAACCCTCTGCGTCCTGTGAGATCTTGCACTCATCAGGACAGACGAGACTCAAGATGAGAGGTTCAGCTATGCGTTAATTCATGTCATCAAGGGATGTTTAAAACCAAACAGCTGTGAACAGCTGCAGGTAGAAAGCCACTCCTAGGTCTGCGTGTAACAAGCCCATCCTTACAAAGGTGATCCCACAGAGCTGGTCCAGAGCCGACAGCCAATAGGACCTGTGCACGGACAGAGCTAGGAGAGATGACTACCTGGTATTTGAGAAGTGTTGCTCATTAACAGGATGCAGAGCAGCTTCCTGGCCCTCTGCGATCCAGGAGGCTCCAGCCTCAAGCAGTACTGGAGTGCCGTTGACCTCCCACGTGCACTGGATTCAACCAATGCTGTGAGAACTGAAGCTTCAGCCGGAGACTCAGCTGACTACAGCCGGGGGAGTGGAGGTTTGTGTTTTAAAGGTGGCCCACCTGGGGCTGTAGCAGGACTGGAGGTAGAGCACTGGCCTAGCGTCTGCAAGACCCATGCTGGGCTCCATCTCAGCACGCACCCCAAAGCAAAAGGATCCAAGTAGCCAAGGAGACTAAGCTTGGTTCAGACCAGGCACCCCAGCTGTCTCCTCAGCCTGGTCCTAACCTCAGGTTACATCTATCTCCTTTCCAAATGAGACTCTAGTAATTAAAGTCACGGTCCCTCCACCCCATCGCCTGAAGTAACCCGAGGGCAGGGGCTATGGCAGGCTTGGCCCTAAGTGTTTTCAGTAGGCATTAGTGAAAAGACGGAATGATAAAGCATTGATCTGACATTATATATTGGCACTCCCCTAGGCCTTCCTAGGAGCTTCCTAATGGGCTAGGGGAAAGTCCAGTTGATGTGAGCACAGCCCTCCACCTAAGCCTCATCACGGAGCTCCTGCATGCCAGGAGGGGGTGGACAGAGGGCTGCCAGAGTAAGGAGTTCAGAGCTCTCCCACAGAGCTGGAAGTAGGCTCACCCTTGTGATGGGCTTGGAAGAAGTTCGCTGGGATAAAGAGAAGAATAGTGTAAGAGGGATGAGAAAGAAAGAGGGATGAGAAAGGCAGAGCCTGGTGAGCAGCAGTACGCTGTGTCTGGATACATGCCGCCAGGACGCCAGGCACCCAGACCGTCACCTTGCCCGAGTTCACAGTCTTGTTCACTGGCGCAGCCTTACTTTAGAGGCACTGACAGTGGGTTCAAGAGCAGCAGTCATGGGTTTAGGAGATGGATCAGGAGATGGCAAGCACGCAAACGTGAGGCCCTGAGTTCGAATCCCCAGAACCCATGTAAAGCCAATCATAGTAGAGCACAGTCTGCAATATCACCACTCTTACAGCAAGTGGGGAGGTAGAGACAGGAAAAGCCCCGGAAGCTAGAGGGCCAGTTAGGCTGGTGTGTGCAGTGGGCAAAGCGAGAGAGGAGGACCAGCACCCGAGGTTGGCTTCTCGCCTCCACACACACTGTGGAGCCATACTCTCTCTCACACACACACACACATCCCCACACACCCCACATACACATCATACCACACAGACATACAAAAACTAAAAAATAATAGAGTTTAAAAAAATAAGAGTGGACATTTCCTACGCGGCCATTAAAGACAGAGCACAGGGGAAGGAAAGTGAGAGCTGATAGTTAAAGGCCTCTCGGCATGCAGGAGAGTCTGGGCCTGAGGCTCTGGTTTGGGGGAAGGTGTACACATCAGTAAGTAGCCTGGTGCAGCTCAGGGTAGAGCAAGAGCTGAGGTGGACAGTACAGTGAGGACAGGGAGGTGGGCCAAACAGCAGGTGGAGTCAGTGTGTAAATGTCACAGAGGCACATCAGCGCCCTTGCAAGGGCTGCTAGGTACATGAGTGACGGTACCGTTGAAGAGGCTGCCCAAGGGCCGTTCATGAGGATTGTGGTCCTGAATGGGCCCTATCTAGCCCCAAACCTTTAAAGAATGCCACAGAGTAGGTAGTAAGCAGCCCTCCTCTGCCTCTGCCCACACACACACACCCCACATGCCATCACCCTATGTGTTTCCTGTCTTTCCATGCTGCAGGCTGCCCAGCACAGAGGGCAGAGAACTTTGCCCAAGGCTTCCTCCCTAGAGGCCTCACAGTCCTTCCTGTATCCGCAGCCGAGAAAGCCTACCTGTGAAATCCTGACCAAGAAAAGCTCTGTAATTGCTCTCACACCCTCTGCCTGCTTCCCTACAGGTCTGCACTTTAGTTCCATCAGGCCTTGGGCAAGGATGGCTGCTCCCGCTAGACCAAGTGCCCTGGATCCACAAACAGCCTTTTGGCAATGTGACTCTTCTATAAATGAACAGTTTCTTCAGTGGCCCTGTGTGTGTGACCATCTCTGCCCCTCCTGTCTTGCTGTGTCTTTATGCACCCCCCCCCCCCACGCCAACTCACCTACCATAGTGTTTTCTGGCCCACTGGTTACAGGCCATGGCTGAGAAATTCAGTAACTATCTGACAGAAGACCATCTCTGTCCTGTGAAGAGCTGAGTGCTACAGAATCAACTGGATGCAAACGGCTGGAGAAATGGGTTCTGGGGTCAGTGCCCCACCCCCACAACCCTGTCCAGTGGCTCAATCTTCAGATAAAGACACCAGGACTTAAAGAAGTTGTTGTCCAACTGCTAATCGTTGCTAATTGTGCAACCAAAAGAACTTGGCCCAGTCTTGCTGGCTTCTGCCCTCCGGTGACACCTTCTGGTAACCCATCCCAACACTGAACATTTTTACTTCATGTTCAGAGGTGACCAAGTCCCATACAAGAAATCAAAGGCCTCAAAGGACTTAAGACCCTCTCGTTCCATTTCTCATGGCTAGTTACAGTACTGGCCCCTCAGTAACTACCCTACTCTATTGGCTGGAATTCTCTGGGGAGGGGGATCTTGGGGTCCCAGACCCATTGATTCAGACTGTTCTCTTGCTGTCTTCAGATCATCAGACCTAGCGTGATCTTGTCTTCTAGACCTTGATCAGGCCAGGATGTCCCTCTAGATCCCTCCCAGACCTTGTGTTGTGGCTGGGGACCCAGCTTCCCTACAGGATCAGCTGCTTTGCAAGATCTGCGAGTACTGGGGCAAAGCACTCTGCTCAAGCCCTGAACCTAGGTCAACAGCTCATGGGGCACCTACTTCTAGGGAAGGGGACAGCCGTGCTCTGCAGTACTTCACACAGCGCCACCTACTGGGAAGAGAAGGATGGGATGCTTAAACCTGTGCTGTGATTCTCCAGGGGGGCTTCTGGGAACTTTATAAAATGTCCCTGCCTGGGTCTTACTCCCAGTGGTGCTGATTGGACTGAGTCCCTGCCCTGGTGTTTCATGGATCACCAGGTGATTATGCAGCCACAACTCTGAGGATCTGGTGAAAACTGGAGACTTACCTGGATGTGTGCCTTGCCCATGGTGTATGAGCAGATTCCAGCCCTGCCCAAATGCATTACCTTATCCGCTAAATGATTCTTTTATCAGATTCTGAGTGGCTTCCTGTGCCCCAACAGATTAACTGTCCCAAGGCCAGTCTGAGTCTATCCTTCTGCGGGTCCAGGGTATGGGTGCTCAGGTTACTCCCTGACTTGGGGAAGAGTGGGGGCTCAGATTTAACCTGCCTAGTAGAAAATGTGCCCCCATTTCCATACAGAGATTGTACCCATTAAGCGCTATGTTTCCCAGCTTTTTAATGGCATTATAACTCATCATGGTCACACTGACTGTCTCATGATGTTCAGAATCTCTGCTTGGCAGTATCCTATATTTTTAGATAATTTGTTTTGAAGGAGAAAGAAGAGAGAGAGAGAGAGAGAGAGAGAGAGAGAGAGAGAGAGAGAGAGATTAGTTACTTCTTAGTTAATGTACTGTGTTTGCTTGGCAAAGACCTCAAAATGTAAGCTCCTTGGAAGAAAGTAACTCAAGGGGACTCTAGTAGTTGTAGGTTAGAACCACCAATCTAATGAGGCCCCCTGAACTTGAAAGATGGAAGAACTAATGAGGGCCAAAGAGATTAAAGAGTCATTTCCCAGCCAATTCGTTCAAAGTTGAGATCCTCACTCAAGCTTTTTAGCCAATACAGTTATTTAAGGGGATTGTGGGGGTAATACTTTACAATATTTTACTCTAAGTTCTCAGTGGCCATGAAAGCTGACCAACAGGGGTATCCATTAGTCAGTCAGTCACATCTGTTGTTCAGTTACATCAACCCAGACTCAGAGAACCCATGTTCGTAGAATTTGTGTGGGGCCTCGATAACCTCCCCTCACAGGGACTCTAAAAGTCGATTGTGCCCTGAGATTCCTGACTCTAGGCATTATTTGTAGGCTGTTTTTGCTTTGTTTGTCCCAGTACAGTGTAAGGTGCCCATTCATCAAGAGATACGCCCTAAGTTTAGAGAGGTAAAAGCAGAAGGGGGAAACCACACAATGGAGAGAATGTTAGCCTCTCCAGTTCCATTTAGCAGCTCGGCTGTGGTCCTCCTGTGTGGTGCCCTTCTGCTGGCTTCTCTTACTTGGAGGTACCAGTGCAGATAAAAGAGTGCTTGGAAGGAGCCATCCATTTGAACAGCAGAAGCGGAGGAGCAGGCACACCCACTCCGTGGGATCCAAGGACAGTCCTGCCTCTGTCCTCAAAAGACCTGGCCCTGAATCAGTTCTGAAACTAATGGTGTCATCCTGGGCACGCTGCTGTTCTCTGCAAGCCTCAGTTTCTTCCCTCATCTGCTACACAGAGATAATACAGCCTTCCTCATCTTCCCAGGATGGCTTTAATATTTAGACTAGAAATTGGCAGAGTACATGCCAATCGCATGATGTAGGTGCCTGGTGTGTGTTAATTGCTAAGAAGAACCCCCAAGCATTGTTCCACTGAGGTCTGTGACTGCACAGAACAGAGAGTGGGGAAGTGACCACAGAGTCACTGTGATACAGACGGGGAACCTTTTACAGGGATGAGCATCCAAGGTGTGTGCTGAGATGGAGTGGGACAAGAGCAGGCTTCTCTAGCTTTGACCATACTAAGACCTCTAAGGAAGCCTCCACTATCCATCTGGAGTAAAGAGTCCATTCTGAAATGGAGACCTGGAGAGCAGGGAGAAGTTGACCTTCCCAGGATCAGGAGGCAGAACTCTTCAGAAGTCCGTGAGTCCTGCACAAATGGTCTTCATATTCCATATGTGGCACCTGGAATACACGTGTGGTGTATACATGCATTCTACTTAAGCATCACCCCCACCAAGATGGCTCTTCGGCCTCATAATCCCTGGAGGCTGACCTCCTGGCTGTGCTCCACGACACCCCTCCTCAGAAGCAGCTCTCAGACCAGCAAGTGAGCAGGCTCCTATCTGGCCCCATCTCAGGATCAACCAGAGTATGCCAGTTAGCAAAGAAGGAAACTCAGCTCTCTCCCAATCCTGTGTAAGAGTGTGAGGAACATGGACACCTTTCCAGGGAGCAGGCACTGTGGACACATCCCAGCTCTCCAGCTCTCCTGGATCTGTCCCTCCTAGAAGCAAGGCCTCAGGCAGGGCACCTTTCCTTAGTGAGCCTGTTTCTTTACCCACTGTCCACATGTGAGCATGGACCAGCATAAAAGGCCCTCTGGGAAAATTTGAGAGACCAAGGAGCACTCAGGGGGAAAGACCACCCAGAATGGCATGGGGAAGTCTAAGGGTCTTTACCCCTAGTCAGTAAGAGACATAGATTTGAACTCAGACTTAGATTCGAAATCTCTCTGCATCTGGGGTGTGTGTGTGGCCTGGCAAGTCCACCGAACCCCTGAAGCCTCCATTTGCTCACTTATAAACTAACTGAGAAATTCTTCCTTTAGGCCCTTTGGGAAACTAATTGACAAGGTGACTGAAAAGGGTCTGGTGCCCAGTGGACCAGGCAAAGCCTCAGGTGCCACCTGATCTCCCTTGTGTCTCTGCAGGTAGGTGGGGCAGCTGTCATGGCCGTGGGCATCTGGACACTGGTGGAGAAGAGCGGTTACCTCAGCATTTTGGCCTCCAGCACATTCGCTGCTTCTGCCTACATCCTCATCTTTGCTGGTGCTCTTGTCATGACAACTGGCTTCCTGGGCTTCGGGGCCATCATCCGGGAGCAGAAGAGCTGTCTCTCCACGGTGAGTGTCCCTCTGTCCCTCTGTGGAGACTGTCTCTCCACAGTGAAGACTCTTGCATGGAGAGTGAGTGTAGGCCTGTGCTCTCTGGGGGCAGGGAAGCATCACACATGTCCCCCAGGTTGGGCTTACCAGCCAAAGCAGGGCACTTGGGATCCTGGGGAGCCAGAGCAGGGTAGCTACTATGGGGACTGTGGTAGCTATGCTCTCCAGGTACTTAGGACCTAAGCCAGGAGGTCAGCCTTAGCAATTCCCATGGCAGTTTCTAGAGTCTTCCTTCTTCCTCTTCCTCTTCTTCCTCCCCTTCTCCTTTCCTTTCCTCTCTTCTATTTCTCTTCCTCTCTTTTACTCCTCCTCCTCTTCCTCCCCAAATCTTCTTCCCTTTCTCCTCTTCCTTCTTCTGTCCCTCCTTCCTCCTCCATCTTGCCCTTTCTCCGCCTTTCCCTTCCCCTCCCCTTTCTCCCCCACACCCCCATCTCTTCCTCCTTCCCCTTCCAGACTTTAGCAGGCAATTTTCACAGAGACGCCAAGATTGAAAACAGGGTTATGGTGACCCTCTATGTCCCATCACCCAGAGTTCACCTTGTCCTCTCATGGTGGCCTTCATCGGGTGCACACCCACCCTGCCCATGTCTGCACTCTGTTGTGAAGCAGCCCCAGACACCACATCATCTGTGCTCCAGCATACGTCAAGCCTAAGGGTCCTTCATCACAGCTAAAAGCAATCAATAGCCAGCCCTTAATGTCAGAAATAATGAGGTAGCTTCTGACTTCCCCCAGCTGACCCATACAGTGGTGTTTCTTTTTCAGTTTGTTTAATTAGACCCATGTGTTGATTTGTCTCTGAAGTCTCTTTCTACCTCTGGATTTGTTGAAAGATCCAATGCTTCATTCGATGGATTTTTAGGGTTTGGGGGTTTTTTTTGCTATGCCCCTGTATGTTATTTAACATGCACTCCTAGCAGTTAGTGCCATGGAAAGGCTTGCTCAGGCTTAACTGATTTGGTCATTTGTAGAGAGTATTTCATGGCTGGCATTTGTAGGCACCATGGACTCCATGACACTTCTTCCTGAGGGTTTGGGGGAGACCCATAGCAGCTACTCAGGGTCAGGAAAAAGGCCAAGGAGGAATCCCGCACAGACTCTGAGGCTGAGATGACCCCTAACACCCAGGACCCTTGGCTGTGGTTACTTCCCATAACCTAGAGGTCTCTCTGGACCCACCTCAGAGGACCAAGTCTCATGTCCAAAAGAGAAGAAACAGAGAAGACTGACAAATGCCTGGGCTTTGCAAGGAAACCTAAGCTGAAAAATAGCTCCAGATTTCAAAGAGAAATCAGGGTGAGCCTGAAAGGAAGCAGGCAACGGGAAGAAGCCCCACGGGGTTCTTGAGCTCCCTATATCCACTCTGCACCCCACCTCCCAATATCCACCGTACATCGTGCAGCTCCGTCTTGCACTTGTCCTTGGGAGTGGGAGGCAGGGGCTGCTGTGGGGAGCCTGAGGCCTGGCCCCTGCAGCAGCTTTCAAAGCAGCGACCTAGTTTTTGGCCTGGATATAAAAGCCGCTCTGTGCAGGCCCAGCTAGATGGTGCTCCCATTTTGAAGAATTCCTTCATTTTGCTCTGAGGGAGAGCCTGGAGCCAGGGTGCTGGCAGGGTACATGGTGATATAGAGGGTAAAGTTCCATGGGGGATCAACCTTCAGGGTGTGTGCTCTAAGCCTCCTTCCAGCAGTGAGGCAGAGGTGCTGGGAGGCAGCCACAGCTTGCCTGGCTATCTCTCGCAGCCTGGCAAGAGCAGAGTCATCTCTTGAAGCCCATAGAAATGGGTCCTGGGAAAAGCCCCCACACCCTGACCTACACACGCGTGTGTGCGCACACACACACACAGCTAGAGCTAAGGGATGCTCAAGTGCCTTATACATTATGGTGCAGTATTCCCATATAGTCTATGCATCTCTTTAAAATCATCTTTAGCTACTTATAATAGCAAATACCATGCAAATGCCACATAAATAATTGTGTCTTATTGTTAAGGGCTAATGGTGACATTCTGTACACACTAAGTACAGACACACCATAGCAGGCCAGTCTCCCTCACATGCCACCCAAGGCTGGTTGACCTCATGGATGTAGAGGGCCAACTCTGTCTCCAACAGATCGTGAAAAGTTGGCCACCTGAGGTCCATGAGAGTCTTTGGTATGTCCCAGATCTGACCATTCAGCTGGAAGAAGACACTGGGTTATAGCTGAGAACTCAAGCAGAGACTTGTCCTGTGCTTCACAGACCAGACCTGTGGTGATGTATTGTGTACCCTAGTAAACTTGCCCAAGGATCAGAGGACAGAGCCAGCCACTAGATTAGACATAGAGGTCAGACAGTGGTGGCACACACCTTTAATCCCAGCACTTGAGATCTCATGCCTTTGCTTGGGAAGCACACATGCCTTTAATCCCAAGAAGTAATATGGCAGGGCAGAGAAAGGTATATAAGGTGTGAGGAAACAGGAACTCACTCTCTTTAGGCTGAGGATTTCGTAGAGGTAAGAACTAGTGGCTGGCTGTTCTGCTTCTCTGATCTTTCAGCTCTCACCCTGACATCTGGCTCTGGATTTTTTATTAAAATACCATCTAAGATTTGAACAACATAGACCTCATGGAGACAGAGTCTCATGGGGATGGGATCAGGCTTAGAGAAAGACCTCTTTCCTTTGCAGACTCAGTTCCTGGGTCTGTGTCTTGCTGGGCTCGGAGAGGCCTGAAGATCTAGGTGAGCTGTTGCCCTGGCCCCTGGGACCTGTCCCAGGAAAACAGGATGCTAAGCCCTGTGCCTCCTTCCTTCCTACCATGGACTCTACCTTATAGGGCGTCTCAGGGAACAAGAAACAGAAGAGGAGCCTTCTGCTGGGGAGATCAGGGCTCCCTTTTGTCACACTAAGAAGGAATGCAGACGCTGTCCCTTGAGGACCCAGCTTCTGACTCAGCCATCCATCTCAGGGGGTGAGGTGTCCCCAGCAGCCTGGGGAAACAGCCTCTGCTGACTAGGCACAGCTTGCTGATGACACAGATGGCCACTGTTCGCTGAGCACCGCCTGCCGCTCCTCACACTCCACCAACCCTGCGAAGGCACGGCCATCTGCACTGTTCCCAGCGCTGGCGCATGCTAACTCACACAGGCCTTACACGCCCACACACTCAGACTCATGATGCGCACTTGACAGGAGCTGGGGAGCAGGTACAGGTGAAGTGACCTGCCTAGAGAGGGGTCACTGGGCGGGGCATGAAGGGAACAGGCTCAGCCCAGCAAGTAGGAGACAGGAAGCAATCAACCTGTCAGGGATGGGTGGGACACACAAAGAAAGGCCAGAGGGATGCCGTTGGTGCCTTTGAATGTCAGCAGGTCAGAGTGGAGAAGTTGGGAAGAGAAATTTACGGCAGGGCCCGGTCTTATCTGTCTGATCCACCTGGTCACTAGTTACTGGAGTGCTCACAATTGAGTTGAGGCAGAGAAAAAATACAACGCACACCTATAGGCTGGGGCAAATGGTCCATTTCCTGTACTCTGACCTGGTACATCTATCTCCAGAGAGGCGAAATTCATTCTCCTTTACAGCTGAGGAGCTAGGCCTGGAGATGTGGAGTGACAGGGAACCCAGCAGGCAGGATTCCCCTCTACTTCCCCTAAGCTTGATGGTTCTACAGTCAGGTCTAGAATCTGCCCAGAAAGCTAAACAGAAGAATATAATCTCCAGATATGCTTTCAGATCAGAGATACAAAATGTGGGAGGCTGTCTGTCCACTTATGACTGCATGTGTATGTGCACATGTACACACACACTCACACACACACACACACACACACACGCACTCTCACATGCACGTACACTTACACACACATTCTGAACCTTCTTTTTCAACACATTCTGAAGCTTTATCAGAGCTCCACCTGAGGTGGGATGTAGGAGCCTGTAGCTTGAGTTTTCCTGCCTGGCCCACAGTCAGGATAAATCTCTTTCACCTGCCAGTCCCACAGCCGCTCAGACCCAACCAAGTAAACACAGAGACTTACATTGCTTACAAACTGTATGGCCGTGGCAGGCTTCTTGCTAACTGTTCTTATATCTTATATTAATCCATTTCTATAAATCTATACCTTGCCACATGGCTCGTGGCTTACCGGCATTTTTACAAGCTGCTTGTCCTGGTGGCGGCTGGCAGGCAGTGACTCCTTCTGCCTTCCTGTTCTTTTAATTCTCTCTGTTAGCCCCGCCTATACTTCCTGCCTAGCCACTGCCAATCAGTGTTTTATTAGCAACACATTTGCCATACAGAACATCCCACAGCAGGAGCCCCCTTCAAGGATCACCCACCCACACATTACAGAGCCACTCTTCCTCACCAGGCCGCATGCTCTCTGTGGCACCCCAGCAGCACTGACCACATGGCTAGTACCTCCACTTTGGAGTGAATCAAGGAACAAGCTGCCAGGGACAGGACCCCAGAAATCACCCTCATTCTTTGCATTTCATTTGGAAAGAGACCAGAGGTCCTGAGTCATGAGCGGGACATGAGCCTGAGACCTGCTAGGAGGCACATAGGTGGAGAAGACAGCCTGTCTGTGCAGTAGACAAGGCCCCGGAGCTTATGAATTCACCAGACTTTCTGGGCCCAGGCAAGTGTCTCCGGCTAAGAAAGTCATGGAGAGTAATGTCTATAGGAAGGTGCTGATAGGGAAGTGTGCTGGGGCTTCAGAAGAGGAGGGCTCATCCCAGCAGGCCGCTGTGAGGTTTTCCTCATTGCAATCTGAGCACATTTCAGTTGGGGGCCTTTCTCAGTGAGCCCATCAGAGCCAGCTGTGCTGACTCGGTCTCTACGCAACCATTGCAAGGTCTACTCTTTGGGGCATGTGTGCTGATCAGGAAACTACTCTCCAGTTCTGTGGGGAACAGATCCTTAGCTATAGGATCTGATCCTTGGGGACTTCCTAGGTCACTGACTTCAAGTGCACAGAGGACTACTCTGTGGCTGAGAGGGCAGAGCAAGACAACTTAGGGAGTCACAGTTAGGCTGTGGGGGCTGGGTCCTGGTACCCTCCAAACATCTTCTGGTTACAGCGTCTATGGAGGATGTGGCCTCACCCAGGCTGTGGGCACGCTGGGAATAGTGGCCCTAAAAATAACTGCTAATTTAGGTCCCTTCTCAAAGGAGTTCCGCTATGATGTGTTGATTGGAGCCATGTTTTTATGATCTTTACATAACGTGGCTTCCCTGGACCTTATTCTCCCTCATTACCCTCACACCATCTCCCCTGTAACAATGGGGTTACTACGGTGGCTAGGAGAAGCTGGGTGACTCATCCAGGCTGGAGGCTGCACAGCAAGGTGGACAAGCTCCTGCGTAAAAACTGCTTTTGAGCCCCAGCCCAGATACATCTGCCCTGAATTCTAGACTTTGTCCTCCCGGCTAACAAAGCCTCAGAAGCCCAGATGGAAGCGCTGTGATTCTGGGTCCCTGGTTTTCAGAAACTGGGTTCTAGAACTTACTTTTTTCATCCATCCCCTCCCTAAAAATAAAAAAAGCTCCTGACAAAGACCCAGTTTAGTCTGAGCCATCCATCACGCTCTTCATTTGGCTGAAGATAGAAGTTTGCGGGGCCCACATTCCAAATTCTAAATATAGGCCCCTCCTTTGATCTGGATGGCATGGGTCCTGGTCATCAGCTTTCAGCTCAGATGGCCTGAATTATCTGTCTCTCTCTTGTAGTCTTAGCTAAAATAGAAGACCTGGTGTGAATAATTTAAAATCCACCCCTTTTCCCCTCTGCAGAGTTCTCATGCCAAGCCGATCACTGCCCCAGCGTCCGAAAGGATGAGCTATTCCTGTCCCCAAGGAGTGTCTGCTTCTTAGGAAAGTGACTTTTAGGGGTGACAGAGATGCCAGGACAAAGGGTGCAGGAGAGAGGAATAGCAAGCCTCGGCGCAAGTAGGCTAGCCCCTCTCAAGGCATTTCCTGGGAATGCTCGATGCTACTCCCACCCACTGCAGTCCGACTCGGGTGCCCATCATCAATGCCTGTCTTTCATCTTTTCCCTTTTCTCTTCTGGGACCACTTTGTGTAGAGCTGGCCGCGCTGTGTCTCTCCTTTGGGGCTTCCTGCCGCCTTCATCTGATTCAAGATTTCACAAGGAAGTTAAGACGGGGTGGGGGCGGGGGAGATGGATAAAGGCAAGGCAGTCATCTGCAGAAAACAGAACACTTCTAAAGCAACTTATCCATCTCTTTAAGCCAAAGCTGGGCTTTAGATTTGCTTGTGTTAGTTCAAGCACTGACGTTAACTTCTTGGTTAGACAAGTCAGAGTTCGATGCTTGAAAGGATAGTGAGCCAGGAAGGGGGTGACTCTGGGTGCTCTACTTGTCCCCATCTGTCCTTGGTCTACTTTAGCCATTGCTTCTATACTAGGCAGGGCAGAAACACAGAGAGAGGAGGCTCTGGGCTGTGGTGCTTGTGAGCCTGCTGGTGCAGATGTGAATCTCAGCAGTCGTGTTTATATAGAGCGTGCACGCGAGCATACACACACACACTTTTCCTGTCCTCACTGAACAGTGACACAGAGCCAGGGAAATCACTAGTATGGTGTGGGATGCTCATGGAAGCAGGCAAGTATCTACAGAGGGTGTGATGCAGATCTGTGACGAAGCAGACACATCAAACAGACATACCTAACAGCTGCTGGGCCCTAGTCTCTCATCCCAAGATGACAAAGCTGCTGGCTGGACCCCTGAAGCTCAAAGTAGCAAGGAGTACCTCCAAGCACAGGGCACTGGCTTTACAGTCTCCACATCTTTCCTGCACAACCATCTGTGGACTCCGGTCCCCTTCTGGGAAGGTCATCTAGACCAAGGGATGGTCAGACTGTACTTGAGGCTGGAGAACTTGGTCTAAAAGGTGGGTGGATGGTTGGACAGATGGTTGTATGAACCATGAAAGAAGGGAGGAAGCAGGAGGAGCTAATGACAGTGGTGTGAAGAGAAGAGTCGGTGTCCATGGCTTCCCTCTGACCTGTAAGACTGCCTAGAGGACAGCTTTTATGACAAATTGGTCTCCTAAGATGCCAAGAACTCTGTTCCCAGTACTGACCCACACTGTCACCCAGGCAAGGTTCTGAAAGCTACAGTCTCTGGATGGCTATTAGACACCTTCAGGTCCCTCCTAGCCAAGTGTGCATCAACCCAGGAGTGTTGTTTACTTCTGCCTCACTTCTGGTGTGTAAGAAAGCCCTTGGACGTGTCTAGACCTTGTTTGTAGCCAGGTTCTTGCCTCCTCCCCTAGGCCTTTGGCCGGACCCTGCAAGAAGCCCTCTTGTACCTAACCATATCTCCATGCGCCACTGCAGCAGCCCAGCCTTGGAAGCATGGGCAGCCGTGGTGCACACCCCTGCACACGTCCTCGTGCCTGGCAACCTGGAAGATAGCTCCCCTCTTTGGGGCCCGTGAGCCAGGCTGCAGAAAGCACCCCAGGGAAGACGTCAGAACAGCAGGGAAGGGGTGGACAGTGGAGAGAAGGGGTCATTTACAGAACTGCACCCCTCCCCCACTTGTCTCTATCCAAGCCACTGAGTCTTTGCACACCCACGCTGGGAAGCAGGCACAAACAGAGGTGTTGTGTTACTTTTCCTAGAGACACAAGAATCTATTTATTCCAAATGGTCACCAGTGACACTCCAAAGAAATAAATTCACCCAAGTCTACCTTGTGGAAGTAGTAGTTGCACCCCAGTAACTTACTGTTACTGTTACAAGAATCCCAGGTACTTACAGGAACACAGGTGACCCTCAGGGAGCTGCTTCACTGAAGGACCCATCCCAGTATGGATGCCAACTGGAAATAGCTGTGTGTCTGAACTCCCCGTAACTCGCAGGCAGCTCACTGAAGAGCCTCCTCTCCCTCGCAAATACTATTTTTATAACCTTGGGGAACGACATTGTGAATCTTTTCGAGTCTCCTGATCCCTGTAAGTTCCCTGAGCTTCCGGACTCTTATGAGTCAGCTCACCCCTTTAGGAGGGAAGGCTTCAATTTGGAGGAAATAGCTACACAAGAGAGAAAGATTGCCTTCCTCTCGAGATCAGAAACGTGGCAACGGGCCTTGGAGCTGAGGTTCCCTCTGCCTTGGGACCAGGAGAGGTGGCAGCAGACATTTGGCTGTGTCCCCTTCATTCCAAGTCCTGGACTTGACTGTGGGAAAGACTCCATGATGACTGTTGGTGGTCAGTGCCCTAAGCAACACTGAGGTTTAAGTGATACCTCAATCAGTTGAAATGTAACACCCTGAAGCTAGAGGTCTGGGGACTGGAACATCCTATAATAACTCATGAAGCTGACTAAAATACATGGCTTTCCATCTGCAGCCAGCAGCTTCAAAGCAAGGACACAAGACCTACTCATCAGAGAGGAGCTGGAGCTGCTGTGGAAAGCTATGTACAACAGCAGGATGTACAAGGGAGGGAGGAGGCCCTATCAGGCTCTTCCTGGCATGCTTTGTGAGCATGCTGCATAAACACACCCTTCCCACCTCAGCTTGCATTTAATGCAAGACTCAAAGTGTACCAGGCCTTTGCTTTGGGGCCACCAACCAGCTCCCAAATAAACACATGGAGACTTCTTATTGGTTATAAGTGCTTAGCCTAGCTCAGGCTCGTTTCTTGCTAGCTCTTATAACCTGTTTCTCTTCATCTATGTTTTGCTTTCGGGCTTTTTACCTTTCTTTCTTTATGTCCTACACTATGTCCGCTGGCTGCTGGCTGCCTGGCTGGCCCTGGGCGTCTCCCTGTTTTTCTCCCTCATTCTCTCCTCTCTTCTCGATCAAGCCGAGATTTCTCCTCCTACTTATTCTCTCAGCCCACCAGCCCTGCCTAACCCTCTGCTGCCTAGCTATTGGCCATTCAGTTTAGTAACCTTAGGCAGACAAGGTGAAACAAATGCAACAAGTCTTTACATAATTAAACAAGTGTAGCAAAAACAAATGTAGCAGGTCTTTACGTCAATCACAAAGGCAGCAGAAACAAATGTAACACACCTTTACACGGTTAAAGTAATATTAGGAAGCATAAACAAGGGTAATCCATCTTTTACATCATTAAATAGTCCACAACACCAAAGGGTGGGAACTTCACCCCAGTCACACAGCATCTTATCACAGAGGCAAGCTAGGACTGGACTCCCAAGCCAGGCTACCTTCTGTGCCATTACCTCCCAAATAAGGACCACCTTTCTCTGTACCTAATCATTGCCACCTCCAGCATCGTGTTCTATAGAAGCAGTTCTGGGGGTTTGGCTTGGTTTGGTTTTACAGCCAGTTACCTTCCTCCATCACCCCTCACCTCCAAACTTCTGCAGCCAATGCTTCATTATCCATGGGAGGGTTGAAGCTGAGCCATCAGATTCAACAGGTATTTGCAGCACATTTGTTCCGGATTTTCCTTCTCTATGGACACAGTGAGGGGACAAGAAAAAGGACCGTGACCCTGCTATTGGTTTGAAGTCCAGTGGGGAATACAGGACCCTGTGCTGAAAGGGTTCCTCTCTGATACTTTGCCCTCCAAGGCCTAGGACCTTTCCTAACCCACAGGCTATCTGTTCCCTGGAGCCTAAGGTCTCCCCTCTCTTGTTCTTGGTAGAAATTTCTCCTCCTTATTTCCCCTTTCCCCATCATTAGTCTTGTCCTAGAATTCTCACCACTGGAGACCACACTGTGGCCCCATCGTGGGCCCTGGCCACCATCTTTGCCATGCCCTCATCATTTTCTACCCGTGCACAGGTGGTACATGCTACTCCATCTCCCCATTAGCCTATAAGAAAATGGGAAAGGCAGACCATTCCAGGGGCTCATAGTATCAGTGATTAGTCAGGTCCTCACGCATGAGTCTATCAGCAATAGCATCCTCTGGGTTCCCTGGGCTATGAGGCCCCCATGGGGAGCCTGCTCTTCTCCCTGCAGCCAGCTGTAGGCCCTGTGCCCATTCTGGATCCTGTTGTCTCTCAGCTCATTGGGATGGAACCCTGGGAAGTCCCCAAATGAAACCTGGTAGACATCTGTCTCTGGCTTTGTCTCACAGGAACTGTGTTTGCTTCCATGCTGCCCCAACACATGCAAGGTGATCCTCTCTGGCCCCAGCAGTTAGCCTTGCACTCTGGATGACCTCTGTCACACTTCCTTCATGTGTTTCTGGAACACCTCCTTCCTCCCCAGGGCTTACCAGCCCCCTCCCTGCTGCGGCTCAGTCTCCCTGCAAGCTGTCAGCCAGCTATCTTCATGCCAGCCCTGGTGCTGTCTATGTCCAGTGCCCCCAGCGGTCTGACTGTGAGAGCTAGCTACCTCCTGGCACAACCTCACAGCTCCAGGTGGGATGGCTGAGGCCCAGCATCCAGCAAGGCTAGACTGTGGCCCGTTGGCCCAGTCTGTGAGTACTGGGCTGGCTCCAGGAGGACTAGAGGTCACCTTCGACCTTCCAACAGTGACATCTTGTTAGAGGAATGACTTGATGCTCCCAAGTCCACATCCTCTCTCTTCTGCAAATAGCCAAATGCCTCCAGCTGGTGGGTAATTGTCAGAAAATAATTTGCCCCAAGGTCGCTTGCTGCTTAAACAGCTGGCTCTGACTTTTCCGGTTTGGCTTGGTCTGAAGTCCCTGACCCTCCCTCCCTCAGCTGCTATAATCTCCCCATACTCAGCTGCTGGGATTTTCTGTGGGGCCCTTCCCACTGCCAGTTAACTTTGGCCATGTCTTGATTCTGCTCATTCTTCCAGACTATTCTGAAGCTAGCCTGGCATCTCCACCTGTCCCAGCCCTCCTGGACCAGCACCTTAATGGCTACCTAGTGGCCGAGTGGCAAGCCTTGCAAACTGTTTTTGTTTTACTCTCCTATGCAGAATGGTGAGGGGTGACAGGAACAAGAGAGGGGCGCTTTGGCACGGCTTCCTTCTTTGTGGCGGAGTCCATGCAACAGAGAAACTCCAAAATGCCAATTTTATCAGGTTCTTAAAACTGACCACCAAGATGGCAAAATAGACGCTGAACTGCTTCCCTGTGGCATTTGTCCCTGCAAATCTGACCTAGAAATTACCTGGCACTCAGCTTGCCCCAGTGCTGGGCGAGTCCAGCTGAAGACTGTTTCTAATTAATTGCCCTAATGTCCCAGGGACACATATTTCTGTAGATTTCCTGCAGAGCCTTTCATTATAAGATGTCCTGGTTTGTTTCAGAGAATACTGCGCAATCCCAGATTCCTTGCAGATCTATCATTTTAGAAAGTATCCAACTTTGTTTCTAGTTAAAACTGTTCCATGAATGAGCTATCAAGGGGGCTGGGTAGATCGCTCCAAGAAATAAAGGCTTTGCTGTGTGAGCATGGGGACCAGAGTTTGGGTCCCCAGAACCCAGGCAAATGCCACTCCTATGAAATCCCTACGGCAATACACCTCTCCCCAGGTCACCAAGAGCAAGCAGAGGGACCCACTGCTTCAGAGAGTAGAGTTTCCCAGGGGTTAAATGGCTTTTCCTGGGAGATGCGAACACATGTCTAGTCACCCTACATAGCGTACCAACAACAGACTGAAGAAACAATTCCACTCAAGTCCAGCTTAGTGAACCAGTGAGTTGGTTGGCTCTCCTTCCAGGAGCATGGGTGACTAAAAAGCAGCTTTCTGACTGAAAAGCCCACCCCAGCACAGATGAGGCAGGATCCCTGGTGCTCCTTGGACAGCTTGCAGACAGCTCCACCCAAAGGTCCCCCTCTCCAGCGGTTGTTTCCTGCTTATGTAATCTTGGGCAGAGGCCATGAATCTTGTAACTTCTTTGCACCATGAGAAAATGCTTCAGTATAAAGGAGGTAGTTACACAACACTAGGGCATCACTCCAGCCTCCTGACCCTTGCTTAGGTCAAGCTGATTAGTTTCATGTGTAGATGTGTCCTTCCAGACAGGCAGAATCAAATCCCTCTAATGCTTGTGTTTCTGGGTTCCATCTCTGACTTCTTGGCAAGTGAGTAACTTTCTCCAGTCTTCCTCTGTGCATCCCAGAGTGCCTAGGGACATATATGCAAATCAAGGCTCAGCATCAGCCTGAAAACCTGAAGGGGAGTGTGTCTCAGGCTTTCCCAACCTCTGACTCATTGGCATGTCGGCTGGGTAGTTTTGTGCAGCGGGAACTGTCCCATGTCTCAAAGATGGTTCTGTCTTCTGGAAGTCTATAGCATCTTCTGTCCTGGCTGTGATAACAGAATAATGTCTCTAGGATTTGCCAACTGACCCCTGGAGCAAAACCTTTCCAGATTGAGTGAACCACCGAGTAACCTGAACTGAGGCTGCAGCTGTATCGCCTTCCAGATAGAAAATTAAACTGTTTTCGCCAGCATGGGGCTGACCTTGCTGCCGGCTCCTGCTGTCTCACACTCCTCCTGCAGCCTAGGGTTGTTTCCCTGAGCATATATCCAACCCTACCAGGCACCATGGAAAGAGCCAGGGAACTCCAAGATGTAGTTCTTATCCCCAGAAGCTCACAGTTACCCTGGTGAGACGGGACAGATATCTGCAGCAGAAGCTATTGAGATAGCCATGAGTACAGCTGAGTCAAGTGAAGGCCCACCCACAGCAAAAGAGCAGCAGACCAGCAGCGGAAGGAATCAGAAGCAACTGAGTCCAGAGAAGAGGAACAAGCAGGCAAGGCGGAGTCAGGCAGATGTTATGCAAGTGATGCTACGGATATCTTCAGGGGCTGGGATTGTAGAGCCAGCGCTGAACTGGGGAATGAAGGACATGTAGGCACTGCCAGTGAGATTGGTGAGGGCAAAAGCTTGAAGGCTAGACAGATGGTCTGGTGTGGGAACTGCGCAGGTTTGCAAGCAGAGCTTCTCTGATGCATACAGAGGTGCTGAGCACCTGCAAGAGCTGGGTGAAATGAGTGAGACATTTATTAGGGCTCATGGCCTCCTGTCACAAACCCAGCAGCCTTCTGGGACCAATGAGTCCCATGCTCAGAGCTGCAGGATCCTCTGAGACCTTTGCCTGCCTCCTGGGAGCTGTCACAAGAAGCTGTGACTCAGGGCCTCCCCCGCCCAGGTGAGTCACACACCTGCAACCCTCTTGCGGTAAGAACTGCTGCCTGAACTGTCACCTGTAGCCACATCAGTTCCCTCAGAGCACCAGGTTCCATGGACCCTTAATTCACGGGACACCTGCTCATGCTAGAGTATCACTTCTTGCTCCATTGGGCATTCCACACACTACAAATGTACCACTTCTGCAGAACAACCCAACGTGTCAAATGACCTGTGGGATCCTCTGAACAGTCCCAGTGGTAGCATGTGCTAGTTTCACCTGACATGGAGTCCAGAGATGCGACATGGTTTCATGTCTCTCTCCTCCCCCTTCTCTGCCTGTTTTCAGGAGCTACAACAGCAGTGATTTCCCCAGGGAAGCAATATGAAATGGCCACCTCCTCAGGACTGGTGTCTATGAGTGACTCACAGCTGACAGGAAAGCAGGTGGCAAGATATGGTCTCCTAGCTGCCAGAAGCCCAATCCTGCTGTTCAGGGACAGGCGCTCCATCACCTCCTCCCTGATGTCTTAGAGGACATGCTGATATGCATTCAAGAGGCCTGGGTTGACCAGTAGTCCCTGCCCGTAGGTCCCATGTGGCAGGACAAAGGCTGCCCTCAGTACTACATCTGGGCAGGACAACTTCAATCCAACCAAAAGGCACATATTAGAGAGGTGCCCTGGGGCCCTGAGGACTGTGAGGTGGTAGGACAGTCTCCTGAATGGGTTACAGTGCAACCACACTGTCTGATGGGCTAGGTAGTTCCAGGACTGTCCTCTACTGATCTAGGCTGTTGGTCCCTGATATTGCCTGATAAGTGCTGCTTACCTCCAGCCTACCCTTGGCTGTGCTCTGGGAGGAAGCAGGTCAGAGCTCTGGACAGTCCAATCTTCTCCAACCAGTCACGGTGGGCAGCGTAGGTGATGCCACCACCATTGCCACTGGCAAGGAAACAAAAACCCAACCCCAAGGTCAGGACTACCACAGACTACCTCAAAGCCTGTATCCTACATATGAGGACCACAGCATCCCTCCTGCACAGCTCTTGTTGAACCACACCACCTTTGTCTGAGTGTGTTTGGAGCAATGGTGCCCATCCAGTCAGTCCCAGTGAGCACAAGAACTTGTCCCAGATGCCAGGCTTGTCACCAGCTTTCTCCATGTCTTCAGACTCATTCCTGAGAGCAGATGCAGGCATCACAGACCTCTTAGACACATCAGCTTACTCTAGATCCCTTCCCAAACAGGTTAAAGAGTCCTAGGGATGAGGAATGTGCGCTGGAAAGCCTACACCCCTTGCCATATTCCTGGTCCTGAGCCTGACACCCAGAGTCTGGAAAGCCCTGTTTAGACAGAGAGACAGGGACAGAGCTCCAGACAAAGCCTACAGCAGATGGGATCACTGAATGTGTGCCCCTAGCCTGTACCCCTTGAGAGAGGAACAGACAGAGCTTGGATGTCAGGCTGTATGTCCTTTTCTACGACAACATAGGAGAAAAAAGGAAGGGTGATCAGGAACATCTTTTATCCTCTCTTCCTCAGGCTCCATGGGTGACAGGCAGGCTAAACCCCCATCTACAGAGACTAGCAACTTGTCCTGGTCACCGATGATGGCCCGTCACAGTGCTGAAAGAAGTGGATGCAATTCTATTACTGAGAGCTGTGTATTCATTTAAAGGGCAGCTTTGCCCAGGTTTCCCTAGGAGTTAAAAGAAATCCCACCCCCTTGTGTTTCCCAAGCCCTGTCCATGTAGTCTCCCTCATCTAGTGGTCCAGACTCAAGGTTAGGAAAGGTCTACAGACTCTGTGTTGCCCTCCTGAGGGCCCATGACAACTGCCTCCTCCTGCTCACACGCCTTTCCCTAGTTCGTGAGCCTGGCATCTCAAATGGCACCCATAGGTGACCTCCCCAAGCCCTGTCATCCCAATACACATTGGCTGCTGCCCTGCTGTGGCTAGAAGGGGCTCCAGGGAGAGGAGAGATGTTCTGCTTAATGGTCCTCCTCTCCCTCACTTTCACTCTGTTCTCTCCACCCTCTCCTCTGTCCCTTGTCCCTTGGGTGCCTGTGGTCTTCTTTCCCTCCATGTCCCCATCCCTCTCCCAGACCACGTGGGCCTGACCTGTTGACTCCGACAAGGCTCAGGAGTGCTGCTGGCAGTACACAGCAGAGTGGGAACCAGGAGAGAAGTGCACAAACAGGTATCTGAAGCTCAGGGGTGGCACCAAGGAGCCTGGGAGAGGCAGGCATGGTGAGGGTGCCAAAAGTCCGGGAGAAAGCTATGAAGAATGGGAAACAGGTATGAGGGCGGGAAGATATCGCTCAAATCACCATCCAGGGACTTCTGTCTTTGCCTTCTCCAGAGCCGTAGCTCCTGGGCCCAGCCTGCCTCTCCTTTCCAGCTTGCCATTGTCCAAATTCAAATGCCCTGCACTTCCTGGGTTGGTGCTTTTCTCCTGCCTGGAATGTGGTTCTCCCATTCTCTGCCTGGCAAGTGCCTCTGAACCCCTCTCAGAGAGGTGCCTCAGGTGCCCCCACCTCCACAGAGCCTGCTCTGACTCCCCACCACATCAGGAGCCTCTAGGGTTACCCCACAGAAATGCTGACAATACAGCACTCTAGGGACTTCATATTGCCCCCACTCCCCACCCCGCCCCCCACTCCCTCACAAGCCCGTAGTATCTTATCCACAGTGCCTGACATTTGGCATCCAGTCAGTGTCCACTCAAGTCTGGATGGGCAGTTGGATTCTTGGGCCATCTGTAGACCAGTGAGCAGAGGGATGAGTGAGAAACTTGATGGTGGCAGCCAGCAGGGGTTGTGATGTCCGGATGTGGGTTAAAAGAGGACGGTGGGGGTGATAGGAGTCCTGGCAGGTATCCCTGCCACCTCCCACTCCTTCGTAGAGACTTTTGTTACAGGGGAGCGCTGGTTCCCAGGGTGACATTCCTCTCTTTGCTCCTAGTATTTCTGCCTGTTGCTGGTCATCTTCCTCGTGGAGCTGGTGGCAGGGGTCCTGGCGCATGTGTACTACCAGAGGGTAAGTACCAGGTCCTGTTGCAGCTTTCTGTTGCTGCCCCGAGGGAGTCACAGCAAGATGCTGGGGTTCATAATGCCCTAGTGGCCGAAGCAGATGTCTAGATAGGTAGTTCTGTTTCCTGGGATGACAATCTTCTGCACCTCAGTTTCCTGTCCCAGATCTGGCAGATCTCTCTGCCTTTCTTGGTACTGCTGGGTTCCATGGGGGAACCTGGATGAGAGTTTCTCAGGGAGGTAGTTCGTCCTTCTCCCCTCCAGGGATCCCGAAACAAGGAACCCACTTGCTAAGACAGCAACCGAGAAGGGATCAGAAAGTGTCAAATGGCAGACTGACCAGAAAAGACCAGAGCAGGCCCTGCCTACCTGGCTGGGTGAGAGTCAGAATTAGAATCTCTTTCTTCCCACGCATACGGCTGCCGGTTCAGGATCTGAAGGCAAGAACAGGGTGACATTGGGCTGGAATAGACCGCATGCCCCATCAAGCAGGTCATTTGAAGCCAGTGTGCACACAGTTGCCCAGGGTCACAAGTACCCACATATTGAACCTCATCTTGTAATCAAAGTTCAAATCCACAGGAAGTGGAAAGCAGCTCCCACGTGACACAGCATGAGCCGTGTCAGCCTCAGCCCCGCTGTCAGCTCTACCCTTCACACTTCGTCTTCCTGTCAGCTCACAACACTGCCTGAGTCCTTAGGTGTCCTGACGCCAGCTGGGGAGGATTCAGAGACACCTGGGTCCTAAAGGAATAGAGGAAGTTTGCGGGGCAGGGCGGGGGGGGGGGGGGGGGGGTCTGCTGACACTCCTTCATGCACCCCTCCTCAGCTGAGTGATGAGCTGAAGCAGCACCTGAACAGCACCCTGACTGAACGCTACGGGCAGCCGAGGGCCGCAGAGATCACAGCCTCCATGGACCGGCTGCAGCAGGACGTAAGCCACACGGAGAGACGCAGGTTTACATCTTGCCTCTGTCTCTCCCCGTCTGTGTGACCCCAGGACAATTTACTCACCCTCTCTGAGCTCCTGCTGCACATCCCTAACCTAAGCCACACAGTGGAGGGATGCAGCAGTGGTGATCACCTCTAGACGTGTCCCCTGACACCATGGAGAGTACTAGTACTCAGTGAACCCTGGCCTCCCCTCCACTCTGTCCAAACCCCGTCCCTGCTGCCTTCCAGTTTGGGGCTACTGGGGCAGAAAGCTGCTCTCAGCTCCTCCTGTCTACGAACTAATTTCATCTCTCCTCTGAAAGATGGACTCCAAAGCCCCAGTGTTCTGTGTCAGGCCACTGTGGCTCAGAGCAAGAAAGAATTTTCTGGTTGTGAGCCATTGAACAGCACATGAGGGACAAGAAAAAGTCTTGTTTGCAAGAATATCCAGCAGATCCCAGAGAAAATGACCAGGGGCATGTGTATACACATGGGTAACGCATGACATATGCAGTCATGCCCCACATGCTTAGCCCACGAACTGGGACGGGGCAGCCCACACTGTTGGTCACCTGTTGCAAGCAGCATGCACCTGCTGGGTCCCTCGTGTAAGGAGCTGTGTGAGACAACAGGTATGGCAGGAGTCTTGGCTAGGGTGTCTCACTCATGGAACTGTGGACAGAAGGTGACACCAAGCAGTTTTTCCTGGGTACCTCAGACTAGAAAGTAGGGGGGTGGGGCTGAAGGCGGCCTGGAGGCGGGCAAGGCTTGTGTAGGCTCTCTGTTCACACTTAGAGGTTTTTGCTGATCCCAGACAAACCACTTCCCCTTCCTCCTCTGCGCCCCTTTCGAGGACAGGAAATGGTAAGCAAAGAGCCAGGTCCTCAGCACCACTCCTGGCATGTGGGTGGCTACCATTTGAACCAAATGTCCCTGCACCCATGCCCAGGAGACAGACTCAATGCAGCTGTGTCATGTACCTGTGCAACGTCTTAGGCCCTCAGTGTCCTGACTTACAGAGGGGACAAGTGACCAACATTTGTTCTTTGAGTCACTCTGAATGTGGTAAAGTGCAGACCTGCTGGGTTGTACTTGGCATTCACACCAGCCTCTGTGGTCAGTGCTGACTGGCCTGTGTCCTGCCTGGCCTCTGGAACACACTCTATGCCCCTCTAGTCTTGGGGCTCTGAACTTCAAAACCCAAACGGGCATCCTGAAACCTTTGGCAATTAAGTCCTTGTCCCCAGGTCCTACTACTTCCTGGATGAGCAGGGAACATCTCCCTTGTGATTTCCCCCTGCCCTGGATCCTGGCTGTACACCCTAATGGCACCCAACTTCACAACTATGAGACCCCTACATCTGTCTGCCCCCCAATCTCACAGATAATCCCTGCCCCTAGCTTGGCACAAGGTAGCCAGTGGGTGTCCTGCAGAGAAAGGTCCCAGAGAAACCCCATCCTTCTCCAACGGGAAATCACAGAGGAAAGAGGGACTATAAAACCTGAATAGTGGCCCTGGACCACAGGGGCGGGAGTGCCACACAGACCCCTCTCACTCCAGCTTTATCTCCTCCTCTCAGTTCAAATGCTGCGGCAGTAACAGCTCAGCTGACTGGCAGCACAGCACATACATCTTGTCTCAGGAAGCCCAGGGTCGCCTGGTGCCCGACAGCTGCTGCAAGACAGTGGTGGTGCGCTGTGGCCAGCGGGCCCACCCCTCCAACATCTACAAGGTAGAGGTAAGTGCTGAGGTCACCCAGGGGCTAGAGGAGGACCCCTGGAAAGTCCAGCTCAGCAGGCAGGGGTGGAAAAGTAAAACACAAGCTTTGGCCTGAGATCACAGAGCCTGGGGCACTCCAAGGTCTGACAGAGTGCTAAGAACTAACAGGTCCTCCTGGAAGTCTCAGACGCCGTGGCCTGGCCCCTGAGGCTCTCCAAATGGCCAGGAGAAATTTCAAGGCTGGCATCCCGCAGTCTCAGCTGCACACAAGATGACAGCCACTCATCTCCCCCTCTCCCCCTGCCTGTTGCTGGGCTAAGGCCTGAGTAACCCACTTCCACTTTGCAGGGAGGCTGCATGGCCAAGCTGGAGCAGTTCCTGGCTGACCACCTGCTGCTCATGGGCGCAGTGGGCATCGGGGTGGCCTGTCTTCAGGTAAGTGGAGTAGGGGATGTCTCCCTTCACCCGACATCTCAGACACTGGTCTTGGGGAAAGTAGCTGATGCTTAGCACATGCATGCCCGGCCCTGTCCCACCCTTGCCCCCTCCCTTTCCCTTTCCAACCAAGGATGAACCACATTGTTGGTCTCATTCCCAGAGAGCTTTGAACAACTTGACCCGAGTGTTGGATCAGGTATGTAGCCTGTGCCCTGTGTGCACAGCACAGCCTGCTGGGTTTGTAAACAGCTGACTGGCTGCATGTGTCTGTGTGTATGTGACATGGAGTGTGTGCACATGTGTGTGATTAAGTTGCCTATGCACATATGCATGCATGTACCTGACGTCATTCCATGTATGTACATGTATGCTTCCAGGAAGATGCGCCCATCTCCCTGAGGATGGGCAAAGCTGCACTCCACTCTCAATGCCTCTCCCTACACGCCCCTCCTCTAGCCTCCATCCAAGAAGGGAGCATCAGTGCCATCATTTGCTCCAATCAAGGGACCTTAGGAGAGGAGGGGGGGGTCCTCGGAGGCTGAGCTGGTTCTTCCCTCGTGTACACTCCTGCTTCCTTCCGATAGTGGGAGCTGTGTGGTGCCGCCCTTCTAGAAGGACCTAGGCGTCCCACTGCCCTGCTCTGCCCCTCCCACCCCAGCGCTGTAAAGTGGCACCCCAAGAAGGGAAGGGGCTGAACAGTCAGACACTGGGGCCCCAGTCTGGCTCTGGCTCTACATGACCTTGACCCACTGCTTACCTTCCTTGTCCTTCAACTTCATCTGCAAAATGAGACCCATTTCCTCTTCTCAAATTGCCCCCATAAGAGCCGGGGGGTGCACAGGAGAGCACATGGCCCACACAGGGCGCCCGGTGCACACACATGCCTCTTAGGTAGGTGTGTGCTGGCTTTATCTGATTCTCTGTGGTCTCGGAGCATTTCCAGAAGCTTCTTTCTAATGGATCCTCACCCCAGACCCAAGCCAGGTGGACAAAGTACTCTCCACACTTCCCGGATCAGAGAACTGAGACCCAAAGAGACTATTCACAGGTCTCCCACCTAAACCAGCAGCCATAGCTCCTGGCTTTGGCCCTTGGCGTTCCCAAGTGCATTACCCCACACAGAGGCCTGTGGGAAGGAAATGCATAGAAGGCTAATGTCACCTGGCTTGAGGAGACTCCCAGTGTAGGGTTTCTCCAGACCATGTTCCACTCCCCTCCCAGGGGGACTGGAGGCTGCCAGCTACAGCCTCACATGCTGGGAGGAAAGTCGCCAGCCTCTCAGAGGAGAGCCTTCTTGATTCTGCCACTGATGAGCTGGACCACATGACCTAGGGCCAGTTATTTCATCCCTGAGCCTCAGTGGTTCATAAAATGAAACCACCTCTGCCTCCTGTGGTGGTTGGTCACACGTACAAATCGTGGGCCTTGTTGCCAAGCAGATGCAGGTACCCCATAAAAGATGCTCGTAGCTTTTATTTCTACACAGGTCCATCATCTCTCCAAAATTCCCCAGTGGCTCCTTGGCCTCCTTGCTGCTAGACTAGGGAAGCCAGGGGCACTACAGAGCCCTTCTTAGCATTTCCCTTGTAGTGAATCCAGGGGAGTTGCTGCTGGGACCAGGCAGGGGTTACCCATCACTCCAGCTTCTGGCTCATTGGGGTTTCCTGAGACCCATCACACAGATTTTTAGAGGACTGCCCTAGAAGGACACTGACCAGGCCTGGTCCACCTCTGTCCACTTCTTCCTGGCCTTTGTCTGCAGAAATTGTAGCCAAAGATAATGAACCAGAGGACCAGGCACAGGATTGCAAATGCTTAGAGCCCAAAGTTAGAGCAGATCAGTGCTGCTATGTAAGTCCAGGGGCCAGGTCACTGGGCAGGCAATGTACCTGCAGACCATGACACCGCTCCATACTATGACTCTGCATCTCACCCCTTGCCTAGGTTTCTCCCTTGTGGGTCACTGAGCAGAGGCTGATAATGGCCAAGCCTCGGTTAGAGTGCCCTCTACTGGCCAAATACGGACATTAACTACCCAGTCCTCCAGGCAGCCTTGAGAAAGCGCCCAAATCAGCCCTTCCCCAGAAGAGTTGTGTTCCTCCAGAGCAGACACCAGCCACACACACACACACACACACACACACACACACACACATACACAAACACACACTCACACAAGCACCAAGGTCATGATATCATCCTAAGACAGTGTCCCTTGGTGTTCTTATCAGTAGGATAGAGAGGCTGGACAAATAAAGCAGCAGCCAATGGGCATTGTCACATAGGAGACTGGTCTGTTAGGCTCAGAAGGCAGAGCTGTTGGCGTTGAAACAGGAGGGAGGCCAAGTATAAGGGCCACCACCCACTGCTCTCATGTCCCTGAGGTACACATATAGTTTCCAGGACAGCTTGGAATCTGCTGCTCTATCCCATCCCTTAGCAACTTATGCTTCTATGGCTCAGAGATTCTGGTAAGGTTCCTATCTCACGGACCAGCCACCTTAGACAGATGGTCTGTGAACTCTGGAAACTAGGCAAGAAGCACCGGGCTATTCACTCTAATCTCAGCCAGGTGTCTGGTGGCCTGTCCGTCACTGCCTTACGGACATGTCAACCAAGATGTACATGCGCGGGGGAAATCATGACACTTGCACCATGACATGCGTGCTCAGGAGAAATTATCGACTTGGCCACATGTAGGATCCCTTGACAAATTTTGAACCCATCCAAGGCTCAGGGCTATGCTCCAGTATGTGTACATACAATGGCCAAGGCAGCCGCCAGACCTCGGTATGTCTTCAAATTTCCTCAGCTTTCAGGGACTCCAGAGGAGACAACTGGAGCTAAAGATAAGTTATGGAGGGCTTAGGACGTGCGAGAAGAAAGTCACATGGGGACTCGTCCCTGGGAGTCTAGCGGCAAGGTGGGAACTGTGGGTAGAATTTACAAAGAGGCCCATCAGAAGCCTCTGAATGCAGATGGAATGGCCCAGCTGTGACCTTCCCAGAGCACTGTCTGTGATTGCAAGCTGGAGCAGAAGTTGGGCGGCGGGAATGCTAAGGGAGGAGCCCTCCACGCAGAGAGGTTGTCCTCCGGGCTCACACTTGCTCCTCTCACTAGCATTCCCAGGCTTGCCATGGCCTCCGTGTGTGGCTCCGTACACCAAGGGTCCTGTCAGGCAATCAAACCTGTGCTCACTCAGGGCGAGGGCTGTGGGCCCCCATCTTATTCATAGATGTTGAATATGACTAACTAGTGTGAGAGCTGGAAAGTCGCTCGCTGAGGATCACACAGCCACCATGGCAGCGCCAACCAGGCCTCCTATTCCTGGTGCTCTTTCTTCTCCACCGGCTTCCTCTCTTGTGGGTGGCTTTCCACTCCGGCGT
>CABHPQ010165103.1:0-31566 GCA_902168405.1 Peromyscus aztecus | reverse complement strand
CTCTTGTGGGTGGCTTTCCACTCCGGCGTAATCTTAGAAAGTAATTTATAGAATATTCTATCTGGGAAACTTAAAAAAGGTTATAGTAGCCCAGGGATCTTTTCTGGCTGTCCTCACACACAGAGGAGGCACCTCCCGCCCAGAGGACACTCTGAGGAGGCTCAGAGGCACACTCTGCATGGCTTTGTAGCAGCCGGCCATGCTCTGCCCATGGAGGGCAGGTGTGGAGGCTGTCATCTCTGTGGGGGAGGGGCGGACAAGTACACAGGACTTTGCCCTGCAGTCGAGCAGTGTTCGCTCGTGCGTTGGATTCACAGGAGAAAAATGAAAGCTGCCTTGGCCATCCCTGAGGCCAGGGAGAATTCCTGAAGTTGATGGGTACTAAGTTCTGAGGCGGGTTGACAAGAAGTCAATCAACCCTGTAGCAGGAAGTGGCTACAGAGTGAGTGGGGAGTCAGGAGCAGCCAGCATGTGAAAGACCTGACTGCCTCACATGGTCAGTCATTTGAGTCCTGGAGGCCCTGCTGGCCTCTCTCAGATGTTCTAACTTGTTCTAATTTGGGAAGAATCTTGTCTACTAGGACAGGCTTAGAGAGGGACGTTACCACCCCAAGGTCACACAGCCTATAGGTGCTTAGATGAGATAAAACCTACCTTGACAGCCCACAAGTAGAATGCTGATGTGTTTTAGAGCCTAGAAAACAGGTGAGTCTGGGACAGAAAGGTTACATGGGCCACACCCCTTCTTTTGTGCTGTCTGAAGACCACTAGTGCTGGCTGAGAAGCCTCTTAAGAAACCAAGAGCATCACAGCTTCCCGGTTAAAAATGCCCATGTGTAGCCAAGTGCTGTCCCGAGCAGCTCCGCAACGGAGCCCTGTGCCCTGGGCAAGTGGAGTTGATGGCAGGAGCCAAACCCGGGAGACAGGCTACCCTTGGCTATGCTGCATTCTCTCTGTTGTTTCATGTCCCGTGCTGGCTGCGTGGACCACCCATGCTGGCCTCTCTGTGACCTCTGCCACCAGGGAGAAACTGGTACTCACTTGGTAACTCGTGGGCTACTATCCTTTGCCCTCTGGATACTTCAGGGTGAATGTATATACACCCGTGTGTGTGTGTGTGTGTGTGTGTGTGTGTGTGTGTGTGTGTGTGCACATCGTGCCATTCAGGGTGAGGAACATGCGCATGTATGCATGCATGTGTGCACATACTAATGAGTGTATCATCCCATAGAGTTCAGGATAAAGTATGTAGGCATATGCATGTACGTGTGCATGGACATGTTTTAATGACAGTGCTTACCCCTTCGACTTGCTACAATTGCTAAAGGCACCCATCTCAAATAAATAATGCATGTCAGGGAGTTTGACTCCTGCAAGACCATCTAGAGTAACTGCATACGGAGGAGAGGTGAATACAGCCTACAACACAGATAGGCCAGTCCAAGAGGTTCCTCCCACCTGCCCCTTTGTGTGCATCAGAAAGAACCCGGTAACCCATGGGGAAAGCATCCAACCATGAGATGAGACAAGAGCATGCCACAATCCCTGGGTGCACGTCTGTGGATTGCTGTGACCATGCCTGCTTAAAGCCAGTGGAGGTGAGATAACCTCTTAAGCCGCCTCTGGGCTTCTGAGTCTGAGCCCCTGAGGTGGATTAGCAGGGCTCTTAGCATGAGGCTAAAGCCGAAAGCAGAACATGTAGCCTCGGCTGCTGTTCACCCTGTTGGGCCTAGGGCAGGGGAGTGGCCAGAAAGGTAAAGAGATAAACCTGTCCATGGTGACCAGAAGATAACTTGAGAAGACAGGCAGCTGCCTCAGGCTATGTTCGTCTTCACGGGTCTAGTCCTACTCTGGCTGGAGCTCCATCAGCACCCAGGCCTGCACAGCCAAGGCCAGATCTGTAGAATCAGCCAGGAAAAGACAGGATTCACCTAGAAGCACTCAGCTTCATCCCCTGTGCCATGTGACAGTTGTGGGGGACCACTACACAGGGCTCCTGTCCTACACACAGAGCGGAGATGAAGCCACTACACTGTCACCATCAGGACCAGGATGACAGCAATGGGGCACCTGTTCTGACACAACCCCATCTCCTTGTCCCCAAGGCATCCCAAGATAGGAAGGAGGAGAGGGGGAAGGGGCAGCTTCAGGGGTGGGAGAGCAAAGATCATAGGGTGGAGAACACAGCTCCTCTGTAGTTTGGGAATGGAAACTATATACTGGGCAGGTAGGATCCTCTGTGTCCTTGTTCAGCCCGTGGATCCAGTAGGGGTACCGGAAGACAGGATACCAGAGTCTCCACACTGCGCTCATAGGAACACTGAGCGATCCTCCCAGAACTGTGGCGGGCTTTGGTTTGGTTCTGGAACCCTGGGGCAGCAGGAAGCAGGAAGCAGAGGTGCTTCAGACAGCTCTGGTGTGAGCGGCAATGTTGTCACAGAAGCGTCAGATAAGCAGAGCTGTATATAGAGAACCTCTAGGCCCATAGGCCAGCAGCACAGACTGGGTGAGTACTGGGAAGGATGGCAGCCACTGGACCCCAACCAGACCCACAGATTTGAAATGTGTTGTGTAACTACGCTATAGCACAGTCATACCCTCTGGGGAGCACTTCTCAGAGCTTCCCCCTGCCACATCAGCATCTCCCGAGACCCTGTGAGAAACACAGGCCCTTCCAGGTGGGCAGGGTCCGAAGGGGTGTAGATATCCAGCCCTCTGCAGTGTGAGCAACTGCCTCCCAGCATCAGCCAGCAGCCTATAGGCTTCTCACGTCTCCTTGCTCTGTTCTTTCCATCTGGCAGATCTGCGGGATGGTTCTCACCTGCTGCTTCCACCGAAGGCTCCAGCAACACTTTTATTAAAGGAGGACCCTGTAGCCTGCTGACTACCCCGCACAAGGGCCCTCGTCCCCACATCCTGAACCAGGTCTGCAGAGTCAGCAGTTGGGTCATGGACTGCCCCCACCCTATGCAGAGCCCACCAAGCGCCTGTGATTGTGGCTCCTGTGTGTCCCACCTGGGCAGGGTCCTCAGCTCACTCTTCCACTTATTAGCACTCATTCACTGCCAGGATCCTTGGCAAGGGATGGTCCTGGCAAGAGGCAGCCAGAGCTGCCTGGACTACAGGAGAGCCAGAGCTCAGCTTCCTCTGTACCATCTCATTGCCTGAGTCTAGGATAGAAGGCTGGCAGATGGGTCCTCCCAAGACTCCTGTAGGACTTGGTGTGTGATTCCCACTGGCACAGGATCCCACCCAGCTCTCCACTTTGGGCAGACTGGGTTAGCTCACCCCCTCCCAAAACCTAGCTGGTTTCTGGATCTTCCCATACAGTAGCTGGTCATGCCCTTCCTGTAGGGCCTAGGACAGGAGTGGTCTAAGATGGGGCAGCTTAAGGCCAGGCTGTCGGAGCCACCAGGACAGGGGACTAAGGAGGCAGGTTGGTGACAGCAGGGTGTGTGGCACCTTAGAGAGAGTCACCTGATGATCACGAGCCCCAGCCCCCAGGGATATGTCCTGTTCCCAGTCTTGACTCCCAGGACGCCAGGATTAAAATGTTAGTGATTGTAAAACTCTTGCCCCGTGGCCCACACCTCGGGGTGGTAAGTCAGAGCTGCCGAGGAGAGGAGGCTGTGAGGAAGGAGTTACTCTGCCTGTACCCCATTTCCTGGTGACTTCACGACCCCACTGTTTCCCATCCACTGTGCTGTCTGTGTCCTTCTCCACTATCCCGGACTAGACACCGCTCTCTCCTTTGCCTCTCTCTTTAGTCACTGAATGAAATAGAGACTATTCAGGAAGAACTCCCCAGGCGTTAAAGGAGACAGAAGAAAATCCTAGAAAAAAGTAAAGGTTGGGAGTAGGTATCAACTCGGAGACAACCATAGGGGATCCCCTCTCCGGTGATTATTGCTTTGGGCAGCTTTGCACACCAGGACTCCAATCCAGCTGCTGCTCCATGTGGGTCCTGCTCATCTCTCCACAATAACAAACCTCAGCTCCCCCATGAGCCAGTGGCATCTTGTTGACCAAAAGCGCTCACAGCTTGCCTTATACCTGACCCAGTTCTTACTGCAGAGCATCCAGATCCTGCTGAGCTGGGTCGGTTGTTGGGGAGAGATGAGCTCCCAGTCCTACATGGGTAGACTAAGGGCCACTGGTTGCTGTCACCAGCATTGCTTTGAAATTCCATTCACAGGGCAGGAAGTAGTTGCATCCACAGAGGGAACATCAGGCTCTCATCAGGCCAGCCTCCTCCACTCTGGGCTTCTTCAGGGGCTACGTGAAGCCCAGGCTCACTTATGTCATCTGCCTGAAGGGCCCTGGGTTGTCTGTGCAAACTCAGTAAGAAGAAGACACTCCCAACAATTCCAGACGACACCATGGCCAAGAGACAATCTTAGCTACCCTCTGCCTTCCCAGATTCTTGCAGATATTCAAAGACTAGCTTTGATCTCCAAGCTTATAGACGCTATAGACTCATATAGAGGGAGGATTGGGGACAAAAAAGGTGTGGGGCCCAAACCATGTTCCTCCTGAAGAGGCTCTGAGGGAAGTGATAGTGTACAAAGGGACACTGTGGCCTCAGGCATCCGCTTTGGTAGACTCCCTCAATCCTTGGGGAAATGAGGACAGAGGTGACAAGCAGGTACCATTTCTACAGCCTTGATGCAGAGGTTGTCCAGGAGAGCGTGGCTCATTGGCCTCAGTCCGAGCTGCAGAATGAGTGGACAGCCCCAAATGTGATTCCCTTGATCACAACAGCCTTGGTGACAAGATGGGGTTAGAGGACATGAAACACATAGTAGGCCAGGTTTGGTCCAGCAGCTGCAAAAGCTGGAGTCAAGGATGGAATCTGTAGTGAGGTGTGTCCAGTGCTCAGGATATTTCTTCCTGTTTATCCCTAGGGACAGGTCCCTATTCAGAGGGTGTCACTCTGAGTTCCTTAGAGAGACGGAAGGACATACCTATAGAACGTCATCCTCAGTCCTGGGTCAGCACAGACACACTGGGGTCCCACAGCAGGCCCTGACCTTAGCATGGCTGAAGCCAGCATATCCTCACCCTGAGCATGAGTCACCTTTCCCTAAGCTCAAAGTGGCTACCTCAAAAACACAGCATGCCCCCAAATGCCCCAGGTGGCCAGTGTTTGGGGAACAAGGGTGAATCTTAGTCTATGAGAAGAAGATGTGGTGTCTACATACATTTGTCCCTTTCCCTCCTAGTAGTGTACCCCCACCTCCCACAGCACCTCTGACATTGCTTCGGGGATGTTCACTGAGGACCTGTATGCCTCCTTCAATATGTTATCCACAGTGACACCAATGGGATGTGCTGTAGTCCCCATTCTGCAGATGAAGAAACTAAGGCTTGGTCAAGTTGAACATCAGTGGTGATGGCTGTTGCCATGGCACCAGCCAGGTGGACTCAAAGAAAGCAGGACTAGAAGCCCCTCTCCCCCCAGCACCAGTCGCCAGGTTGGCATTCAAGAACAGAGTGTCCAAGGTGGTATGGCCAAATAGTGGCAACCTTACCTCTCCCAGGTTGGATGGAACCATCCAGCCTGTCCAACACCAGCAGCTTTTTGCATTCACAGTTGAAGCAGACACCTATCTTATTTTGGAAGCTAAGGAGGCCACAGCTCCTAGAAATGGTCCAGGCCACACTCAGGGGAGGGGGCATTGCAGCCATTATAGTGAGAGCAGGAACTATCTTTAGTGCTCCGCCTCCATATGGATGGGAACCACACCATGTGAAGATCATTGGCTGGGATGTGAAATGTCTCTCCCTGCCCCATAAGGAGGTCAGGAGAGAACCCCAGATTATATCCACTCAGAGCCACCCCAGGTATGGGGGTGCCCTGGCTGGTGATGCTGAGCCTCCCCTTTAGGCAAGGACTTCTCTGTCTTCTTGCCCCTCCCGCTCTGCTACATTAAACATTTGTTATATCTGGGCTCTGGAGTGGACACAGGGTGACTTCTGTCTCGAGCCCTCTCACCCTTTGAATGGCCGTAGAGGTTCATATTTGAAAGGTGCGGGCTGTAGGGAGGATGTGCAGCAGGTCAGTATGATGAGCCACTGTGAGCTAAGAATCTGCCACTCCAGACAGCTTCCAAGGTTATAAGGTCAAGGGAATGAATGGATCAGTTAGAACCCTTCCAGCTTTGAAAGTGCCCTCTGCCTATTGGCTCTGCTGGGTTAGGGCAAAGAGGTAAGAGAAGGGCGGGCAACTGAAGCTGTTCAGAAGAAAAGCAGCCATCTTTGTGACTGCCGGGTGGCACATATGCCCTCCATGGCTGGAGAGACGTGTCTTACAATTGCTCTCTTCTCAGCATCTCCAAGGGAGCCTTCAGAACAGGATGCCACCTCCCCATAGCTGCTCTAAGGAAGGCCAGATCCAACAGTTGGCATTCCTGCTAAGTTCCCAAGTGGTGGCGATGCCACTGACTGGCAACCACACTAAACCACAGTGTGGACCCCACAAGGCCACTGCTATCTTCCTTCAGATGTCTGAACTCTCAAGGGTCAAAAGTCACTTCAGGCCGTTTGGCATGAGTCACACATGGAGCTGCTTGAGACTGTTCCCACTGGGTCCACAGAGAGGGTGAGGCGAAGCCAACCCCTCAGTGGTTTACAACCAGGCATACACATGCCTGTTGGCAGAGCATGCTCAGCACTCCTGCCCCTACTGAGACTATGACTTTGGCCAGTGGACCAGATGCCTGGGTCTTCTTCTTGGAAGGGGGCCCCTTATAATCCCAGATCCCACCTTCTTCTGTGTGCCTTTGGGTGGCCCTGCTGCATCCTGGTCACTCCAGCATGTCTAGCTGGACATCAAGCCTCCCTCACCCTTCCCTTCCTGCTTATATACCTGTGAAACCTGCTTCTGCTCTACGCCAGTACTGACAGAAATTCCAGGGAGCCCATTGTTAGGAGTCCAGATGGGCTCCTGGATCTAGCAAGTCCATGGATATGAGACATCTGATATTCTACAAAGACAGAAGTTGCCTTAAACCTGCTTACAGTGAAACTTCAGATGTGAGATGCACCTCTCCAATGACCTCAATGTAAGCTCGCTGCTTTGTGCTAGCGGACTCAATAATAAAGGACTTACACCAAAGAGTGCCTTCTGCTGATCTGGTGTTACAGGGAGGCCTCGGGTCCTCTGTTCGCCAAATGTGAACACTGAAGCTTCTGTGTTGGTCATGGCTTCCCTACAGTGCCTGCTGACCACAGCCACCAGAAGCCTGCTACCCCTTCATTCACCATGTCATGATTTATTTGTCTGGAAGGATCTCTTCTGCTCATGAGTGTCATTAATTTGACACTTTGGGCCGCTAACAAGGGCTGAGCTGAAACCAGTGTGAAGGTTGTGCTCACAGCTTCCTGTCTTCAGTCAGTGAGTATTTTCCTGCCACCTGCCACCTTCATGAGCTGGCACTGAATCCACCTCCTTCTGTGGCAGTACTTTAGAGGCTGAGACAGGAGGATTACTCAAAGTTTGAGGCCAGGCTTGGATACTTAGTGAGTTTCAAGCCACCCTGAGCTAGTGTAGCAGTCTGTTTAAAATAATAATAATAATCATAATCATAATCATAATAATAATAATTCAGGATACGTAAGATGACTCTGCACGTAAAAGTTCTTATTGCATACACCTGACAACCTGAGTTGGATCCCCAGAACCCACTGTGAAAGGAGAGAACCTAGTCCCCAAGTCTGCCTCCTGATTTCCACACATGCACCATGGACCACGGGTTCTCTCTCTCTCTCTCTCTCTCTCTCTCTCTCTCTCTCTCTCTCTCTCTCTCATACACACACACACACACACACACACACACACACACACACACACACACACGGGGGCAGGGTGGTGAAACGGGCCAGGTGTGATGGAGCACACCTTTAATCCCAGCACCCAAGAGGTAGAGGCAAGTGGATCTCTCCGAGTTTGTGTCCAGACTGGTCTACACAGTGAACTCCAGGCAAGCCAGGGATATATATATATAGAGACCCTGCCTCCAAAAATAAAAGTAACAAAATTTTAAAAATTACTAAAAACAAAACAGGAGCTGGTGAGAGGTCTCAGTGGGTAGAGGCACATACTGCCAAGCCTGATGACCTTAGTTCAGTGCCAGGAATTCATACGGTAGACGGTGAGAACTGTCTTTTTTTTTAATTCTGCTCTCTTATAGTACATCCCAACTGCAGCTTCCCCTCCCTCTACTCCTCCTAGTTCGCCCCACCTCTCCTCTCCCCCAGATCCACTCCCCCCACCCCAGAAAAGAGCAGGCCTCTCAGGGACATCAACCAAACATGGCATAAGATACAATAAGGCCAGACACAAATCCTCACATCAAGGCTGGACAAGCAATCCAGTAAGAGGAAAAGGGTCCCAAGAGCAGACAACCGAGCCAGAGACACACTCACTCTCCCACTGTCAGGAGTCCCCCCAAAACACCAAGCCAACAACCATAACATATATGCAGATGACCTAGTGCAGACCTAGGTAGGCTCCGTGATTGCTGTCTCAGTCTCTGCAAACCCTTATGCTCTCCCAGTGTGTTCCCACACTTTCTTCTTTCCTACCTTCAGTGGGGTTCTCTGAGCTCTGAGGAGGGCAGGGACCTGATGGAGACCTCCAACTGGGCTCTCTCTCCACCTAATGTTTGGCTGTGGGTCTCTGCATCTTCTCCCATCAGCTGCAAAAGGCGGCCTCTCTGATGATGAGTGGACAAGGCACCAATCTATGACTATGGCAGAACATCATTAGGAATCATTTCATTGATTTTTTTTTTTTTCCGAGACAGGGTTTCTCTGTGTAGCTTTGCACCTTTCCTGGAACTCGCTTGGGAGACCAGGCTGGCCTCGAACTCACAGAGATCCGCCTGCCTCTGCTTCCCGAGTGCTGGGATTAAAGGTGTGCACCACCACCGCCCAGCTCATTGATTTTTTTTTTTTTTTTTTTGTCAGTCATGTTTAGTTCGACCCTTGGTCTCTGGGCTAGACTGCCTCTGGTTCCTGGTCATCCAGGCAGTGTCCAGCACGGTATCCCTCTCATGGTGTGGGCCTCAAATTAGACCCGTCATTGGTTGGCAACTCCCACAATTTCTGTGCTGTTGCCCTGGCACACCTTGCAGGCAGGACATATTGTAGGTTGAAGGTTATGTGGCTGGGATGGTGTCCCAGTCCCACCACTGGAAGCCTTGTCTGGTTACAGAAGATGGCTGGCTCAGGCTCCATATTCTCCATTACTAGGATTCCTCATTAGGGTCACTCTCATAGATTTCAGAGAGTTTCCATTGCACTAGGTTTCTACCTCGCTCCACAAAATACCCCCAATTCCAGTTATCTCTTCCAGTACTTTCCCTCCATCCATCTCCCGCCACCTGATCTCTTCTATTTCCATCCCCACCCACCTACAATCCACCCACAAAATCAATTTCCCCTTCCCAGGGAGATCCATGTGTTCCCCTTTGATCTTTCCTTGTTACTTAGCCTCTCTGGGTCTGTAGATTGTAGTATGATTATCCTTTACTTTACAGCTAATATCCACTTTTAAGTAAGTACACACCATGTTTATCTTTCTGGGTCTGGGTTATCTCACTCAGGATGATTTTTTCTAGTTACACCCATTTGCCTGAAAATTTCATGATGTAATTTTTTTTTACCAGCTGAGTAGTATTCCATTGTGTAAATCTACCACATTTTCATTATCTGTTCTTCAGTTGAGGGACATGTAGGTTGTTTCCAGTTTCTGGCTATTATGAATAAAGCTTCTATGAACATAGTGTCCTTGTGGTATGGTAGAGAATCCTTCGTAGATATGCCCAAGAGTGATATGGCTGGGTCCTAAGGTAGATCAATTTTCAATTTTCTGAGAAACTGCCATATTGATTTCCATAGTGGCTATACAAGTTTGCACCTCCACCAAGCAATAGAGGAGTGTTCCCCTTGCTCTGCATCCTTGCCAACATGAGCTGTCACTTGTGTCTTTGATCTTAGACATTCTGACAAGTGTAAGGTGGAATCTCAAAGTCATTTTGATTTTAATTTCCTTGATGGCTAAGGATGGTGAACATTTCTTTAAGTGTTTCTCAGCCATTTGAGATTCCTCAGCTGAGAATTCTGTTTGGATCTGTACCCTATTTTTTAGTTGGGTTATTTGGTTTGTTGATGACTAGTTTCTTGAGTTCTTTATATATTTTGGATTATTAGCCCTCTGTCAGATGTGGAGTTGGTGAAAATCTTTTCCCATTCTGTAAGCTGTCATTTTGTCCTATTGACAGTGTCCTTTGTCTTACAGAAGCTTTTCAGTTTCATGAGGTCCCATTTATTAATTGTAGCTCTTAGTGCTTGCACTATTGGTGTTCTGTTCAGGAAGTTGTCTCCTGTGCCAGTGCATTCAAGGCTATTCCCCACTTTCTCTTCTATCAGGTTCAATGTACCTGGTTTTATGTTGATGTCTTTGATGCACTTGGACTTCAGTTTTGTTCAGGATGATAGATATGAATCTGTCATTCTTCTATATACCAACATCCAGTTATACCAGCACCATTTGTTGAAGATATTTTTTTCCATTGTATATTTCTGGTTTCTTTATCAAAAATCAGGTGTCCATAGGTATACAGATTTCTGTCTGGGTGTTTGATTCAATTCCATTGATCAACCTGTCTTTTTTTATGCCAATACTATGTAGGTTTTATTACTATAGCTCCATAATATAGCTTGAAATTAGGGATGTTGATGCCTCCAGAAGTTCTATTATTGTTCAGGATTGGTTTCTCTATTCTGGGTTTTTTGTTTTTCCATATGAAGTTGAGTATTGTCTTTTCAAGGTCTGTAAAGAATTGTGTCATAATTTTGATGGGAATTGTGTTGAATCTGTAGATTGCTTTTGGTAGGATGGCCATTTTTACTATGCTAATCCTACTGATCTATGAGCATTGGAGATCCTTCCATTTTCTGGTATTTCTTCTTCAATTTATTTCTTCAAATCCTTGAAGTATTTATCATACAAGTCTCTCACTTGCTTGGTTACCCAGATATTTTATATTGTTCATGACTATTGTGAAGGGTATTGTTTCCCTGATTCCTTTTTCAGTCTGTTTGTCATTTGTATATAGGAGGGCTACTGATTTTTTTTTTTAGTTAATCTTGTATGTAGCCTCTTGGCTGAAGGTGTTCATCAGCTGTAGGAGTTCCCTGGTAGAATTTTTTGGGTCACTTATGTATACTATCATATCATCTGCAAATAGCGAAAGTTTGACTTCTTCCTTTCCAATTTGTACCCCCTTGATCTCTTTAAGTTGTCTTATTGCTCTACCTAGAACTTCAAGTACTATACTGAATAGCTATGGAGAGAGTGGGCAGCCTTGTCTTGTTCCTGATTTTAGTGGAATTGATTTGAGTTTCTCTCCATTTAATTTGATGGTGGCTGTCGGCTTGCTGTATATTGCTTTTGTTATGTTTAGGTGTGTCTCTTGTATTCCTGATCCCTACAGGACTTTTTTCATGAAGGAGTGTTGGATTTTGTCAAAGGCTTTTTCAGCATCTAATGAGATGATCATATGGTTTTTTTCTTTCAATTTGTTTATTGATTACATTGACAGATTTTCATATGTTGAACCATCTCTGCATGTGCGGGATGAAGCCTATATGATCATGGTGGATGATCTTTTTGATGTGTTCTTGGATTCAGTTTGCAAGTATTTTTGCATCTATGTTCATAAGGGAGATTGGTCTGCAATTCTTTTTCCTTGTTGAATATTTGTGTGGTTTGGGTATCAGGGTGACTGTGGCCTCATAAAATGAATTGGCAAAGTTCTTTCTGTTTCTATTTTGTGGAATAATTTGAGGACTATTGGTGCTAGCTCTTCTTTGAAAGTCTGGCAGAATTCTGCACTAAAACCATCTGGCCCTGGGCTTTTTTGGTTGGGAGACTTTTAATGACTGCTTCTATTTCCTTAGGGGTTATAGGATCTATTTAAGTTGTTTATCTGATCTTGATTTAACTTTGGTAAGTGGTATCTATTGAGAAAACTATCCATTTCTTTTAGATTTTCCAATTTTGTGGAGTACAGGTTTTTGAAATATGACCTAATGATTGTCTGTATTTCCTCAGTGTCTGTTGTCATGTTCCCCTTTTCATTTCTGATTTTGTTGATTTGGATATTCTGTGTCTTTTAGTTAGTTGGGATCAGGGTTTGTCTATCTTGTTGATTTTCTCAAAGAATCAACTCTTTCTTTCCTTGACTCTTTGTATTGTTCTCTGTTTCTATCTTATTGGTTTCAGCCCTCAGCTGATTATTCCTCCCAGGTGTGCTTCTTTTTGGTCTAGGGCTTCCAGGTGTGCTGTTAAGTTGCTAGTATGAGATCGCTCCAACTCTTTTATATAGGCACTTAGTGCTCTGAACTTTCCTCTTAGCACCGATTTCATGGTATCCCATAAGTTTGGGTATGTTGTGCATTCATTTTCATTGAATTCCAGAAGGTCTTTAATTTATTTATGTCTTGACCCAGTTTTCATTCAGTAGAGGACTGTTTAGTTTCCATGAGTTTGAGAACTGACTCTTAAAAGTTGTCCTCTGCTCTCCACATGTAAGCCACAGCACACGTGTCCCCTCCCACAAATGTAATAATTTAAAAAAACAAAACACAAAAACAAAAGAAAACCAGACTTGAATGTTTGCTCAAGCACCAGTTTGCCCAGTGAAGAGGTAAAAGATAACACGACCAAAACAAACAAAAACAAACAGCAACAACAAAAAAACCACACAGTGTCCTAAATTCACTGTTCTTTCTAGAAGTTGCTGACGTCTGGTGAGGGTAAGCTGAGCCCTGGGAACCCTAAGACTTAGGGACTCCGGAGGGTGGAGGGCGAGACCTGAGAGGCTCCTAGGAAGACTCACTGTGAGCTCTGGAAGGTGTCTGGCCACTTGCCATGTGTGCAGATTTTATTGGCCCACCTGAGGAAATCCCTACCTGCGGATCCACCTGGCAGAGGAGCTCCAGGGCCTGGCCAATCACAGCAAGCAATCACAGCAGAGCCCTCTGGTATTTGAGAGTTAGAGGGAGTGGCCCTGGCCTAAGACACATGTCTTAGTTCAGGTTTCTATTGATGTGAAGAGACACCATGACCATGGCAACTCTCATAAAGGAAAAACATTTAATTGGGGTGGCTTTTCAAAGGTTTAGTCCATTATCATCATGGTTCGACACAGTGGCAATAAGTAGTCATAGTGCTGGAGATGGATCTGAGTCTACTGTATCTTGACTTACAGGCAAGAGGAAGCGGTCTGAGATACTGGGTGCGGCTTGAGCATATATAAGACCTCAAAGCCCACCTCCACATGACACACTTCCTCCAACAAGGCCACACCCACTCCAACAAAGCCACACTTCCTAATAGTACCACTCCCTTTGGGGGCTATTTTCTTTCAAACCACCACCACATATTTACTGTCCTCTATCCCACTGAAGTGAGATCTCTGCTCACCCTTCAGCATTACTATGAGGGTGCACAAGTGTGCACACAAATGCACAGACATACCCAAGGAAAGGGAAGGAGCACTCCACACTCTTCCCACTACAGACAAGCAGCTCTATGGTAGTTCACAGCTACTGTCTAAATGGCCCTGAGAGCAGACAAGGAGGAGAGGCAGCATGAGGCTGCTGCTGAAGCAATATCAAGATCTCCCTGGGGGCTTCTGGCCAGCCTGTGACATGCCACTACTTCCTAGCAGATGCCAGTACTCATGGCGGCCCTAGCTTGTCATGTCTGGGGACCCTGGTTCCCACTGCCTCTCCACGGTGGCTAACAGGCTATGTACAGAAGATGCACATGAAGGTTGAAGCTCCATAAACACACAGGGAGCATTTCCTGCCCTTTCCTATCTCTACCTCTGGTTGGAGCCCTAATGACTTCATCAGGAAGGAGACACAGCTGTGGGCCCAGGCAGAGCCTTTGCATCCATCCTGTTCATCAGCCAGGTGCAAACACGATCACTGCAGTAAGAATCTAACAAAGCCAATGCATGACTTGTCTCATCACCATGACAACATGCCTGCAGAATAACCTAAGAGAGGAGAGGTTTGTTTTAGCTCCCAAATTCCGAGGGATTTCAGTCCATCATATCGAAGACGAGTCAGTCTACGCAGTGGGAGCGTGTGGCAGCAGCCTGTTCACATAGTGATTGGACAGGAAGCAGAGACTGGCACCATGGGTGGGTCTGATCTTCTAGACCCATCCCTACTGCTGTCCTTCCCTTCCCTTAGCCAGGCTCCAATCCCTCAAGGCTCCACAGCCTTTGAAATAGAGTCCCAAACTGGAGAGCAAGCATTCAAGACATGAACATGTGGAAGACATTTCAGATTCAAAGTATAACAGCCAACCAGAGCCAAGAGGTTTAGTAAACCACTGCCTCCGGTCTCTGGGTTGTTCTGTTTTTGTGGTGTTAGGGATGAAACCCAACGTCTCCACATGTTAGGCAAGTACTTGACCACTGACCCACATCCCCAGCCCTCCACCAGACTTTCAAAATCCCTAATTGTTTTAGAAAGCCCTAAAGACCAGATACCACATTCGGCTTACTTGCTCTGGGTGGCCAGGTGGTAGTCCTTCAGGAAGAGCGGTGGGCCTTGCTGGGGAACTCTATTTCTATATATTAAGGATATATCCCAATTCTGTGTAGAAAGTCAGGACAGGAATCAGACAAAAGACAGGGGGCCTCCTGATGTCATTAAGCTACAAATCATGAGCCACTTCTCACTTTAACCACATGGTACAGGACTGCACTGGACATCAGCCCAGACTAAGTTCCAAAACTCTGTACCCAGAAAAAAGTTCTAGGCAACAGATGCTAACCACAAGACCTAGACAGGAGCACCGTGTAGCTTCCTCAACCAACTTGTCTCCCTAGTCTGTGCCAAGGGCTGCAAAGAGGGACTGGCCCATGTCTTGGGTCACCCCCAGTGGGTTCTCAGCTCTGCTGGCCCCTGGGGCACAAAGCAGAATCTTTAGGCAGGAGAGCTGGGCCTGCAAGCCTGCAGAACATTGTTCTTTTTCTTGGCTAAGGAGACAATAGGTCATCTCATGACTGTCATTAGACTCAGCAAAACCCAGATAGCCTCCCAATCTTGCTGAATGCTTGAAGGGGCGAGTGCAATGCCAATACGTTTGTGTCCGAATGACACTTATTTAATCTGACTTCTGTGGATTATTGAGTGGTGGTGCTGAGCCAGCTGGAGCTGAGCTGAGGCCCAGGATGCCTATCCACAGAGGTCTGTTCAGCACTCTCTCTGAAAGCACCTACTCCCCTCTCTACACCACCCTCCTGTGTCCCTGGCTTTCAGCCTGGATGATGCTTTTCTGTGGACCCTGCCGTAGTTTGGGGACTTGGTATTTGCACAAGCTAGATGCCTTTATACCTTTCCTATTATTTTTCTTTTGTGTGGGTGTTTTGCCAACCATGTGTCTGTTCACTATGTGCATGCCTGGTGCCTGCAGAAGCCAGAAGAGGACATAGGTTTCCCAGCAGCTGGAGTTATGGACAGTTGTGAGCTGCCATGTGGTTGCTGGGAATCAAACCTGGGACGTCTGGAAGAGCAGCCAGTGCTCTTAACCACTAAGCCATCTCTCCAGCCTCTCTAAGTTTAATAGTGTGCATCCATTGTATTAAAAAGAGGTTAGGTCCTATTTTGGTCATGCCTCCATCACCCTCTCGTGTGCCCTTTTCCCTCTCACTGGCCCCTTTCCTTTTTCTAGAGTCCACCTTATACTTTTATATCTTTTAATAAAAATCTAGATTCCAAATACCAGAGAAAATGTGTGACATTTGTATGACCCTGTCTCATTTAATATGATGATCTAACCATTTTCCTGCCAATGACATGGTTTTGTCCTTTTAAACATGTTTTAAAGATTGATTTATTTTTATGTGTATGATTTTTTTTTCCTGCATGAATGTATGTGCACCACATGTGTGCCTGGTGCCCACATAAGTCAGAAGAGGGTGTTGGATCCCCTGGAACTGAAATTACAGCTGGTTGTGAGCCACCACGTGAGTGCTGGGAACCAAACCTGGGTCCTCTGCAAGAGGAGAAAGTGCTCCTAACTACTAGCCATCTCCCTGACCCCCATGATTTTGTTCTTTATGTTGGATAAAGCTTGGTGGAATATGAATTTTTATGTCATTTTCATAGGTATGTAGGATAGGCATTATTCTCATTTAGCAGATAGCAAAAATCAAGGAAAGTTCAGAGACTAGCTGAGGCTCCCATGGACACCAGGTGCAGAGTAGGAAGTGAATCCAGGTCTCCCAATTCCCAAACTATGCCCCTGCCACTCTCCATGGTGTATCTCTAATGGTGAAACTGAGGCACGAAGACAAGGAAGGTGTTTGGAGTCAGGAGGATCCTGAATGTTTGTGGGAGTATTTTGCAAATATGAAGTTCAATACAGGCACACGGAGATATGTGGGAATTCAGTCCGATAACCAATTGTATTGAAGCAGCTTGGCTCAATGGGCGTGGTCTTCTCTAGAGATACGTGACCGGATAAAAACTAGGGAGAAGAGGTGCCCCCCATCTTGGACTGTGGAGGGCTTGCTGAAGCCACAGCTCAGTGACCTTCTTTGGACCTTCCCCATCTCCCTTTGGAGTGAGAGGTGGTGACAGCTGACTCAGCAGCGACATCACTGATTCGTTTCTGTATCGTGAGTGCACTGTATTGAATAAACCTGACTTTACCCCAGACCTTCTTTCCTGTATTACCTGGGGCCCAATGTGGGTCTCGAACCCACAACCCTGAGATTAAGAGTCTCATGCTCTACCGACTGAGCTAGCCGGGCTAGAGATCCAACTATGTCGACAACACAGGAACTTCTGCCACCTCCTGCACTCAGGGCCAGACAATGCAATCTCTTGTTGTGACGGTTCATCTTTAGTGTCAACTTGACTGGATTTAGAATCACCATGGAAACACACCTCTGGATATGTCTGTGAGGGTGTAGTGGAGAAGACCCACCCTGAGTGTGGATGGCATCATTACATGGGTGGGATCCTGGATCAAATTAAAAAGAGAGCACTAGCTGAGCACCAACATCCATTCTCTCTGCTTCCTGACCACAAACACAATGTGACCCGCTCCCTCACATCCTGCCGCCATGCCTGGCCTGCACCCCCAAACTGTGAGCCCAAACAAACCCTTCCTTCCTTAAGGTGCTCCTTCCAGGTACTGAATACACGTACCTATCAGTGCAAAGAATTAGTCACCCGTCTGTCCAGGTTGAGTACGCTGTGGGGTGAATGATGTTTCTCCTCCAGCAGATCTAATTAGTCCCCGGGCTCCTCGTCCATCTAAACCCCTGCAGTCTCTCTCTCTCTCTCTCTCTCTCTCTCTCTCTCTCTCTCTCTCTCTCTGACCACATTCCATCTGCAGCCAGACATCTCACTGGAGGCCGAGGCTAAACACCTCTAAACATTGGGTCTTAAAACCTCACAAGTTCTATTCTTCCTGCACGGAAGTCTGGGCTCTTGACTTGTTCGTGAGGTTGTACAGAGGAGAGGGGTCTGTCCCTGCCGACACTCCCCTTCTACCCACTGTACTCAGACACCCCCTTGCACTCCTGGCCAAGTTAATTATTTCTCAATTAGCCTCAACAGTATCCCCTAGAAGGTCTCTCACTAGGCAAGTTGAGGGTCATTGCCTGACCCCCATGGCCACCCTGAACCCTGAGAATACCATTACCAGTACTGAAGTGCAATCGTGTGGCCTCTCCTGTGGCCTCTCCTGTGGCCCCATTAGATGTCTGGCTCTGTGGGCAAAGGTCAGCTCTGTGGCATCCGGTCCTTGTAGCAGGTACTACGCGTAAGTCTGAATGCATGTCTGTGAGTGACTTGACATCTTATCTGTGCCTCCCCTGGTCTGGCTTCTGAGGTCTGGTAGCATTGTCAGGCCTGTTTAGCTATTGCTCCTGAGCTGGCCTTTTTTGCCTTCACTAAGCACAGATTCGAGGCTGTTCTCCCACATCAAAAGCTAATGGGGGATTAATTGAGGGGTCCTCTGAGGGATCTAAGCCATTCCCTCCCATGGAGGGAAGAGCTAGGACCCATCCTCTTAACTTTAGACCTGTCATTAGAAGAGTCCAGAAGGCCCCTGACTAATCTGGCTTGGCTCATTTACCCAATGTACTAACAAAGGGGTTATTGTGTCTACAACCTATGAACCACCAGCAGACAGCACACTGACCTGGCAGATACCAGCAAATGCGGCCACACCCTGGGGGCAGGTGTAGGAGCAAATGGACAGATGAGAAGTGGCTTCCTTGCCAATTCTAATGACCCAGTTGGCCCTCGACAGTTGAGAGATTATCTGGCTCCTTGCTCTGGATAAGTCTGGGGAGGTTCACAAGAAGCCATTCTAGCTGGACCTTTGGACTTTATCCAAAACTTGAGATAAAGTCCTGGAGATGTTGGAAGCAAGCCATTGCAGGTTGATGCTTTGGGACAATCTGGTGTCAACCTGGCCACTCTTTTCAGGGAGGGAGACACTGATACACATCTGGAGGGCTTTGGAGCTGCCCCACCTCCATCTCAGCCTCTTAGACTCCTGCACTTGTTCATTCCATCTCTGCCTCCTCACTGGAGATAATGGCACCCAGTGAGCCAGGGCAAAGAGAACTCTGGGCTGCCCTCATCTGCATCTTCTCACTGCAACAGTGTGAGAAAGCCCCAAAGCCAGAACCCAACTGGGGCAGCAGGAGACTCCCACTCCAGGGAAGCACTGAGGCCTGCAGGATTGGCTGACATGCCTGCCAGTCAAGTTACGCTTCTGCCTCCCCCGTGACCATCCTCACAGACTCCTGTGTCCAGGCTTTCTTGGAGGCTGTCTGGAGCTACCTGGAAGGATGCTGCCTGGGCCAAATGACATCACGAGGCCCCCACACTCCTGGAAAAGACAGCAGGCTCAAAGAAACCTTCAGGAGCAACAGAGGGCTTGGGGCAAGGGTGTACCTATCCTGACAGCCTTCCCCACAGGAAGGAAGGACCTGTTTCTCACTCCTCCCACATCTGACCACAGGACCAGCCAACTGCGGGTGACCAGTCACTGAGGTGGAATGCAGAAGGCTTGAGTCACTGGAAACCCCTGATTAGTTCGGCATCAGTCACCAGACAGGTGTGTGAGGATTCTCCAGGCCTCCACAGAGGGGACAGAGAGCCATTCACTCTGGCAAATCTGACACCCGGGCCACGAGAAAAGATGAGGTCCTCTTACAGGGGACTGTCTGGTCTCTGCTGGGTCCCTCCACCAACAGCTACATGAAACAGGTCCTGGTCACGGCTCAGGGAAGAAAACACACCACTGAGTAACAGTCTGCTTGTGCTTTTGACACATTATCGGTTTTTATTTAAAAACATGCTAAAAACATGGTGTTTGTTAAAGCAGGGCCTGGGATGTAGGAGATGCGGACAAGGCATTGCAAGCAGAAAGTGCATTCGAAACCAATAAGCGTGCACTCCTGGCTCTCTGGCCACCCAGGGACAGCAAGGCATGTGGAGGCCCAAAGGCCTGATTCCTCAGAATGCCCACTGAGAGAGAGGAGGCCAGGACCCCACCATCATGGAGGAGGGAAGGGAAATGAGAGAACAGGAACATAGGAGGGGGCACCGGACCAAAGGGCTGAGGGGCACAGAACAGACCCCGAGCACCTGGCACCTGGCTCCCCTTCCTGTGCCATGTCCTGCTTTAGCACCTCCACCAGCGGGTGGGCAGGGGGCCAGAGAAGGGAGCAACAATTCCATCCACTTCAAGTGCCTGGAGGCTTAGCCACTCAGTTCTAAGTTAGGTCAGAACATGGGCGAGGGGGAGAAGAGCTGAGGTGCTGGCCCAGAGACAGGATGACACTGTTCGAGCTCCAAGAGCAGAGGCACAAGGAGACTTGCGCCTTGACACCTGTCAGGCACCTGAGAGCGGTTTCCAGACCCTGCCCACTGAGGCCCTCTGCTAGCCGGCTGTGGAGAAATGCCAGAAGTCACCTGCAAACCAAAAGGACTTTCTGAGTCTGGTCTGCAGACTGCTCGTGTGGGACCTGGTGGAAACAGCCTTGCCTTAGGCAAGGGAAGAGCAGGTGAGGGAAGTCTCATGGCGGGACTGTCCTCAGTGAGCTCACAGCCAAGAGGATCAGAGCTGGCCTCCCCTGGTGTGGCTGTCTAGTGTATGGGGGCCATTCCCCAAGACAGGCAAGGGGTTCAGGACACCCACCCTGTGCATGGAGACCTCTGTCCCATGTAGACTCTGCAGATGACCGCACAGCCACACACAGCTAAAGCAAGAAGGCAGTTTGGGACTTGTGGTCTGGCTCTGCTGAACAGACAGTTGAGGTGGGGCTGGTGGGGGTGGGGAACTTCGGCTGCGGCTCCGGGGACTAGCACCACCCTGAAGCACTCTAGAGACCTGAGGTGGCAGGGAGGCTAAATCCTTCCCGGTGTGCCGGGAGATGTACTGTTGATATTAATGGAAGTTAAAAATCCCATTGATAGGTATAAACAAACCCACCCACTCCACCCACACAAACCCGTTCTGCAGCAGGCGCCACATTTTTTTCTTCTGATTGTTGAATGGGTCTACCTGAACTCTGTATCTTGGGGTCCCCAGGGAGGTGGCTGTCGTTCCCCTAATAACACAATTCCATCTCCTGGAACTGGCCAACTCTGTCTAATTTGCTTAGAGCTCCCTGCAATCCTCTCTCACCCCAAAACTTTAATCATGGACACACTGAAAGTTCCACATCCCTGTCCTGCCTTGTCTGTTATTCAAGGTAGTCAGAGAGGTTATGGGTCGGCTGGGTGGTGTGGCTAGGTGGGGGAGACCCGGCCCGGTGGGAGACAGTGGTACGGAGTCAAATGGCAGGGGGAGCCGCTGCCACACGAAGCCCGTGGCACTCTGGATCCCAGACGGCTGCTGGGCCAGTCCCACAGCCTGGCCTTTACTCTGTTCACGGAAGGGCAAACTGGGCATCGGTGCCGGCAGAACTGCTGCTGCTAGGGCTGGGAATATGGCCTGCCTCCATCTCCTCCGCCCAGCACGGGGCATCCAAACTCGTTGGATGTGGCACTGTGAGCCTGACTTCTCAGATTTCTGGGTCTTGTCTCTTTGAGGTTACATGGGATGTGATGCCTGCCACCCAGTGTGGACAGCAATGGATCCTAAGGAGGGAGGGTCCTGAGACCTTCATGGCTCTTTCCCTTCCCCTCAGTAGGGAGGTCTGAGTGAGTCTGCTGGGGTTGGCCACAGATGCCAACTCTGCCTCCCCTCCTGGTAGTCCTGAGACTCTGTTTCAGTCTGGGAAGCTGAACACGTCCGCTTCCACTGCCCAGAACAGGGCGGGCAGAGTGGGACTGAAGCAGAGGAACCCGTAGCAGGAATGTGTGAGAGTGACCATCTGGGATGCAGGATGCACGTGGGTCAGGAAGGAAGCCTGCAGAGGACTGAGAGAGGAGGAAGGAAGTGATACACACTGGTCTGACTGTCACCCCCAGCAAAGCATTTCGCTACCCCCTGTCCTAAGCGTCCCCTACAGATGTGACCTCCCCAGCTCGGGCACCACCCCATCACCCCTGAGTAGGACGCCCCACTATGCTTTATATCACACCTGTCTCTTCTGGCCCTACCCATGGATGCCAGGCCTGGCAGGGCCCCGTATCATGGCTGCACCCTCTCTTTTGAGGTGAGTTCTGGGGGGGGGATCCTGGCACTTCTCACCCTATAGAGCCTCTGAGTGTTGCACAGTGATGTGTCCTCACTGAAAGTGGATGGGGGTCCTTTCTCCCTACCCATCCCCACCCACAGGAAAAGGAAACTCAAACCGTTATGGAAATCAACACAGTAAAAAGTTATAAATCAGAAAGCTAATCCTAAACTTATCTGAGAGATAATATTCCTGAATAATCATAATCAGAGTAAAATAAAAAAGTTACACTATAGTATAAAAACCCAGGCAGGGTGCTCCAGGGGGCCCGACCTGGTGGTGCCACACTGCACCCTGGCTGGCTCTCTGGCTGGGCAGCCATGGACGGCAGTGGCCTCGGTGGGGCAGACTCTCCACCCCACACAGGGACAAGTGTCAGCGTGAGGAAGGGCAGGGGCAGAAGCCCATCAATGCAGGGGCTTCCTCCTTGATACCCTGCCCACCCTGGCGTCTTTGGCAAATCTGCAGGTGCAGGAATCCAGGCGCCCAAGCCCTGAGGTCTCTGCATGATGCCTCCTCCCTGGGCCTCTGCCCTCCAAAAGGTCCAAGGCCAAGGATGTGGGCAGGGGAGGGCAGGCTGGCAGGTGGAGCAGGGTGGCCATCGGAGGGCAGACAGGAGACACAGATTCAGGTCCTCTCCCCTGGCACGTACAGTGTCCGGGTGGGGCCAGGCGCTGCCAAACGCTCAGGCATCATACTTTTTACCCGTCCGGTGGATGTGCTGGAACAGAGTCATGGAGAAGGCCATTCCCAGGATCTGAAAGACAAGGAAAGGACTTTAAAGGAATGCTCTAGTGGCCTGGGGTCTGACCTCAGTTTCACAAGCTTGGGACTGTTCTAGAGAATCTAATGTAAGAGTGAGCATAACCCAGTGTGCTGGAAAGTGAGCCAGGAAACAGAGAAAGCACAGTCTCAGAGACTCTCCTGGACGCTCAGCCGAAACTCCACATAGGAGAATGTAGTCCAATCCCTTTGAGCCACATGTGCAGAAGGGCCACACATCCCCAGGTTACTCACATGCTAACCTTTCAGAGGCCTGGGGAGAAGGCAGAGTGCACACAGGACCTGACCCTCCGCATGGTAAGAGGAGCTGAGGTAGGAGAGCGAGGACGGAAACAGGGTGGTAGGAGGCATTAGAACTCACGCCAACCCCTTGTTTGGTTCCAAAATACATGAAGTGAATTCTTTGGACACAGGCATCTTAAACGACATTAAATCTCATTTATGCTCCTCAACCAGAATCCTGAAAGCAGGTGGAGACACAGAGGTGCAGGCAGAGGCCACTCGCCCCGTCACCCAAGGTGCCACGTGTCCCATTATGAAAGCTGATGACCCAGGGCACTGCGTACCTTTGGCTCTCACGGAAAGCATGTCGGATGACACTGGCTCCGACATCTAGTCCAGGGCCCCCACTTAGCACTGAGTACCACCTCGCTCACTGCCTGTGACCTCACTCAGAGCTCTCCAGCACGGGGATGGCTTCACTGCTGGGCCTGGATGCTCTGCTCCCCTCACTCTGGGCTGTGTAAGCACCAGGGGAGCCCTGCTCGGGCTCTCGTCCGCCCAGAGGTCGGTGTGCCTGGAGTCCGCTCACCTGCATGATAAGGATGCACATCCCCACTGTACCCAGCACATGCTTGTTGTCCTCGAACCACAGCTTCACCTTCTCATAGCAGCCCTGGGGAGTGAACCACGCGTTAATAAGGTCCCGGCACAAGGGTGAGTTCCCAGCGGCCTGGCCCCACATTTTTTGCCCCAGTCCCTGACTGTGCTCTTAATTCCAGTACCTTACTACCCCTCAGCCCCCGCCCCGCCCCCACCCCCAGTATCAGCCTCCAACCCCCAGGCTCCACCTGCAAATCCCAGCTGCATAGCCTCAACCCATCTAATTCCCTCCCCTTCTGACTCCCAACTGTGGTGCCGGCACACATGCACACGTGTGCATGTGTACACACACACACACACACAGCCACTGGCTTCACTCCAGTGTACCCCTCTCCCCGTCCCACAGTGAACTAACTCCCGGCACTCCTGCAGCCAGGCCCATCCAGTACACAGGCTTCTGGGATCAGTGAGCCCGAGGCACAGCTCTCCAGCCTCACCGTTCTCCACAAGGGGGTGGTGGTGTTGCGCCCACAGCCCTGGGAGTTCTCCATGCAGCAGCGGTCAGGTACTGTGTTCTCCCCCAGCACTGGGTACCAGTCTGTGTAGTCGGTGACTCCACAACACCGCATCTGTGGGAAGAGAGGCCGGATATGCCACTGCTGGCCCCATCTTCGGAGGCTTTCCTCTTTCAGGTCAACCCCACTAAGGCAGCCACCCAAGAGCAGGAATGAGAAAAGGAGCTTCTTCTTGTCTCTTCTTTGAGCTGCAGCAAGCCCCCAGAGGTAGTAAGCCATTCCTCTTTCCTAGACCAGTGGGGGTGGGACAAGGCTGCTGTCCGTGGGGGCTGGGCACTATGTGGGGCAAGAGAGCCCGGCCCAATACTTGCTCACCACCACCTTAAGTTCTTTGCTTTGTGGTATGGACCCTCCTGGGCCGATTGCCAGCCCATCCACCCGCCAATCACTCCCAGGGTCTATGTGGGGTGCGCATTGGGGAATAGAGTCAATATCAGAAAGTGTCTCCTGAGCAAACATGATCTGGTAACTCCTATCCTTCATCACAAAGCTTAACCACTCACTACAGTTCCTCAGGCCTGTCCACTCCTACGTGCAGGTCATGGCATCTCCTGTACTCACCCCTCCCCAGTACTATCCCACGGTATTGTCCGACCCTTCGAGTTTAGGCCAATGCCCCAGTGAGAGTGGTTCCCCCAACAGCCCGGGTACGCTGTGGCTTGCCCCATCCCAGGCCATGCAGAGACCCGGCCGCACCTCAGCCTGGATGATATTCCAGGCATTCTTGAGCCCCACGTTGTTCTCGGTGTTGTACAGCAGCAGCCCTTCTTTCAGGTCCTGCTTGGCATTCTCGTTCACCTGGCAGATCAGGGGCAACACCACAAGGAGGCTGAGACCAGGCCACCGGCTTTCCTCCCTAGCCCACACCAGGCCAGCTGGAAATGGGGGAGCAGTGTTTCTAGATGGGGAGGGGAAGTGGCCTCCTGCATGCATAGCACTCGGCAGGCTCTGCGGGCCGTGTCTCCCCTGGCCTGGCCTGTCCTCGGGGCTGTGTAACCTCCCACGCTGCTCCCCGCTGCAGGCTTACCTTGTCCATGTAGACAAAGAAGAGGATGAGCAGGATCAGCTCTGCCAGGAGAATGACCAACAGCACGATGAAGAACTGGAAATGTAAGTCCAAATGTGGGTTCGGGATAGTGGCAATGGCCAGGGGTGGGTGCTAACAGAGATGAGGGGAGACAGGGGTGGGCAGGGCTCCCAGGTCTGGGAGGATTCACCTACTCCTAAGCAAACCCAGACAGACCACGTGTCAAAGAGTGAGAGGGACAGAACATTACAGAAGCAATTTCCACAGACTTAGGTGAGGGAGCCCCAGAAAGCAAGGAAGGGACATGGGGTCCAACTTACACTGAGGAGCAAACACTTGTTTTCCTTGATGGCCCCAAGGCAGCCCAGGAAGCCCGTCACCATGACAATGGTGCCTATGGCGATGACGAGGTTGGCTGCAGACAGCGACGGGAAACTCGGGGAGAAGGTGGCAAAGTTGCCTTGGGACACGGAGAGCCAGATGCCCACTCCAAGCAGCCCGCAGCCACAGAGCTGGAGAGAGAAGAAGCCAGTTAGACCAGCATTGCTCCTGCATTCATCTCCCAGGACCCCCCAAGACCCCACCCCTGATGCTGAGATACAAAAAGGTTGTAAAAAGGCAGGAACTATCATAGATCCAAAGCCTGTGACACACCCTCTTTGCCACTGCATGCCTCAGTTTCCCCTCCTGTACATGGGACGAGGCAGCTTCATAAACCTCACAAAGTCTCTCTAAAGAGCAAGTTAAATGAGACAAAGGGAAAAACAGAAAGATACACAAACGTGCAGCTCAGGTTACTCCTCTGGGCAGAGACTGGAGGCTCAGAATGGCAGCTGGGGATGGGGCTGTGACTGGAAAAGGAAGGGCTGGTCTATGGCAGAGAACCCAGGACACTGGCTCTGAGAGCCAAGACTTCGGTGGGTATCTCCCACTACCCTGAACAGAAGGGCCACATACCCACTGTTCTCTGAAGTCTGAAAAGCAAGTTCATGGGTAAAAGAACAAAAGGTATTCATGGGCTGGCTAAGGGGCGGGACACAGGAGTCCATGCTGTCTTCCCGTGTTGGTGAATCTTCATTGTCACCTTTGTGGTAGCCACCATGGAAACACACCTCTGGGTGGGTCTATGAGGGTATTTCCAGAGAGCCTTAACTCAGGTGGGAAGCCCCACTCTGCATGTGGATGGCACCCTCCTGTCTGAGGTTAATAAATGGAGAAAGGAACAGAGCCGGCATCCTCTCTCTGTTCCCTGACTATAGGGCACACTGTGATCAGCTGCCTCCACGCTCCCACCACCATGCCTTCCCCACCCTGATGGGCTGTCCCCTCAGACTGTGAGCCACAAAACTCCCCTGCAGTGGCTTTTGTCAGGTATTTTCTCAAAGCAATAAGGTCGACACACTTCACCATCCGCGGAACTAAGCCGACTGTGTGCACGATGGACCTGTAACCCGACCCTCTTCTCCAGCACCCCTGGAGCTCTGACTGAAACCTGGGAAAGCATCCCTTTCACAGCTGCAAGCCTCCACACCTGCACTGTTTTATGCTCTGTTTAATCGACACTCTTTGCTCCCTCCGAGCTCCAGGGAAGTGTGCTGAGTCTGAGGAGCCAATCCATCAGTCAGCCAATATTTATTGAGTACCTACAGCACAGTGTCCTATACCAGAAAAGCTACAGCCACGTTAGAGACCTGCCTTCCAGGGGCCTCCATTCTGAATGGAGCTGAATGGGAGCAATAAGAATGCAGCATCTACCAGTATACAGTGGTACCAAATAACAGCTGCAGGTTTAGAAGAGGCAATCACTGTCCTGGTCAGAGACACCAGTTAGAGGGAGCAGCCACCAAAGGCTGGGTGGACACGAGGCAGGTGGAAGACAAGAATTTTCTACACATAGGGAATGGGTAAATGGTAAGGGCTTGAGTCACAGGTGTGAACTTACCAGTCAGCTCTGCCCGCCCTGGCTTTGTGACCTTACAAACTTCAGGGGTGCAGATGCCCTTCCATGGACTAATTAGATGGCTAGTCTTGGTTGTCAACTTGACTACATCAAGATTAAAACTCAAGAGGCTGGGTACACCTGCGAGGGATTTTTCTTGATTGAATTATTTGAAGTGGAAAGACTCCTTCTCAATCCAGATCTTTTGAGATCCACCTTAAATCTGGGCCACACCTTCTGGTGGCAGCCTATATCCCTGTATAAAGGACATGGAAGAAGGAGTGCTTGCTCTCTGCCTGCTTGCCCTCAATATTACTGGCCACTCCATTCCTTCACTGATATTAGAGCCTACTTCTTCAGGATTCTGGTGTGTACTAAAGACCAGCTGTGTATGCTAAAGACAGCTGGCCTCAAAGACTGAACAACTACTGGATTCTTGGACTTTGCATGGGGGAGACAGCCATTGTTGGAATAGTTGGACCATGGCCTATAAACCACTCTAATAAATCGTGTGTGTGTGTGTGTGTGTGTGTGTGTGTGTGTGTGTTCTATAATTTGTTTCTCTAGAGAACCCTAACTAATAAAACTAATAAATATGGAGCATTGTTTGTTGAAAGGCATTTCCTGAGCAGCTACTGGGTGCTGGGACTGTGCTGACTGCCCGACTCTCTGAAGTGAGTACAGCTCCCGCTCGCCAGCTGCTCTCACGGTGGGGAAGGAACACAGACAGACACGGCAATCCATGCTCAGGCACTCAAGGTGAGGGGAAAGGGCATCGGCTTCCGGGAGTTACATTTCCTTCATTCATACAGCCCACAGACTCTAACCAGGCACATGGTTCTCAAAGGCCAGGCCAAGGAGATAGTTGTGAATAGTCCTGGCCAATGCCTGCCTGATGGAAAGATGCTCATGGGCACGCACACACGTGACCAATGCAAGCACAGATAAAATAAAAAGATGCAGTGTGCCATATAAGTAAAGATGCAAAGATGTTCAGAAAAAGGATAGATCAAGTTAAAAGGCCTCAAGTTAGGACCAAGCCTGTCTGCCAAGGAGGAGTAAGCTGCTGTGTGGCTGCCACAGAATGACTGTGGTGACTTGTGGCAGAAGATAAAAGAGGCAATCCAGCCAGAGGACAGATAGGACAGGACCTGGAAGGTAGGAAAATGCAGGTGTTCTGCCCCAGGGCAGAGCATGACATGATCCAACAAATGTTTTTGACAGTCATCACAGCTGCTGTTCCCAGAAGAGGCCACTGAGGGCAAGAGACAGGCAGCACATGCAGAGACTGCAGTGACTTGGGGAGAGCTGGTGGCCACACATCAGGGGACTGTGCAGGAGCAATGAGACATGGTTCAGGGGGAGACAGGCAGTGTCGGAAGTGAGCTGGCCTTGAGGACCGCAGAGAATTCTGATAAATGGGAAAACAGAAAGGTGGCCCATACACACACACACACACACACACACACACACACACGCTCTATTACTAAGCCACAGGTGATTCAAGGATCTGTAGAGGACCAGAGTTAGGTCACATAATGGCTTTTGCACCAGAGCAACCTCAAGTGAGACCCAGGTCAAGGATCCCAGGATTCTGGCCTTCCCAAGGCCCAGAGCTACCACCACTTCAAAGCCACGGAGAGAATGAGTGTGTGCCAATGCCCTCTGTGACCACTAGGTGGTGCTCCTGCCTGGTTCAGAAGCTTGTGGGGTTGGCCTGCGATGCCCTAAACTTGCATCCAGCCTGTCACCCCGACTTTCTTCAATCCGGTCACTTTTCGGTGCTGCCATCTCAATTTTTCCTTCATTAATCATACCCTGGAAAATTCACGATTTTGAACCAAAGATTTATGACTCTAGAAATAGGACCCTGGAATGAGAAACAGAAAACCCTCCGGGGCAGGTATTTGTTTTAGATGGAGGAGCCTGGCCTGGGGACTCCTAGGGCTGCAAGATGCCCCCACCCCCGGCTGCTGCAACCTCCATGGTGTCTATACCCCAGGCCTGGAATCCTCAAAGCAGAGCCTTCTCCATCCTACTCATCGGGAGCAGGCCTGCTAGGGCCACTTCTATCTTGGGGAGCTCCTATGGTGACCAGGAGCATTTCCTTGGGAAACCTCAGCAGTTCAGAGCCTCCCAGGGCCATGTTTCTCCCAACTGGTTCTCTGACTTCACACCTCATGTCCTTCAATATGGTCTTTAAGCTTCACAGATGTCAGCTCAGGGACCTTCTTGCACCTAGAGGATAAGAGGTGAACGCCACACTCACTTCGTCTTCCTTCCCACCTGAGGTCCCACCGGGCTGACACCGAGGCAGTCCCAGCACATCAGAACCTGAGCCTGACTCCTGGAGAGCCTCCTCTCAAAGCCCCCATACCCGTTCCTCACCTCCCACCAGGCCCCCACCCCTAGTTCTAGGCAACCTGCTGTGCCACAGGGTGTACACAGAGTGACCCGTGTCCTCGGGGTCTCCAGGTGACATGCCACTCGTGGCTACAGATGACCCAGCCCCACCTGAGGCTCCAGGCAAGAAGAAAACAAAGACTTGGGCTTCATGGTACAGCAAACGACACTGGGGGAGACATGAGAGACACTGCCAGGCTGGGACACTCAGGTGCTGCTCTTCCTGTTTCTGCTACTCCCTAGGAGACCTAACCGCCAAGTTGACAAGCACCAAGACATCCTGCCTCAGCCCCTACCCATACTAGACTCCTCTGTCCTGGCCCTGCTTTTCAGTCCGTCCTACAGAAAGCTGCCGGGACCCCTTTTCCAAAACGCCTCTTTCCTCACCTGGGTCTATGTGCCCTTAAGATTCTGTAGGCCTCTGAGGCCAGATTCCCTTTAAACTGTGTGGTTCAGATTGGACCACTGCTCTGGTCACTTCTAGCCCAAGCCCAGCCAAGCTTCAGGAACGCTGCCTTCACCTCCTAGACCAGTGAATCTCAGGTAGGAGAGGTCCTGCTCGTTGGAGACCTCAGACATGTCTGGAGACTCTTCTGTTGTCACAACTGAAGTAGGAGAGGACAGAGGAAATGCTCTTGGTATGTAGAGGACAGAGGCCAAGGGACACTGTTGACCAAGCCACAGTGCTCAAGACAGGCCACCGCAGGGAACTATTTAGCCCCCCCGGTACCAAAGAGACTGGGGAACCCTGTCCTGAGCCCCCTCTCCCGCCAGGTGCCAGTTAACTCCTCGAGAACACTGACTGCCGCTACAGAGAGCTCCTCTTCTCCCTGCTGACCCAGAAAAGGATGGGGAAGCGGCACACACTCTCTGGGAGGCTTCAAGCTGGGGCAGAAGCAGGCCAGAGCTCAGATCAAGCTGATGGCTGTGAGCAAGAGAGAGGAGGTGACTGCAGACACAGGTTTACTGTGGAGTCAGGGAACAAGGCCTGCCCTGGGTAGGTAGGAGGACATGAAGACAGGAAGCCAGCTCTGAAGTCAGGGCAGGGTCATGGCCAGGGTGAGGCAGTAGAAGGGCAGGGAGGGAACCACCCCCATCCCCAAGGTGGGATCCATTCAGGAAGCATAAGGCCTTGGTGGCCCTGCCAAAGCTGGGTGCCAGAGAGCTTAGTAAGTGGCATTTGAGAAAATTCCCTTCTAAAACCAGAGGGTTGTCTCAGCTGAGATGACCGAGCTACCATACAGCCCAAGGCCGAAGAATCTGGGGCGAGGCAGAGTGACTCAGGGGCGTCAGGATCCAGCCAATACTAGCACCAACTAAGGGAGGTCATCAGCCCCCTCATGTGGTCCAGGCCTGGTTGGAACCTATTTCCAAGCAAGGGCAAGCCAAGGAGGCTCCTATGTTCCAAGCTTTCTCTGCAACTCCCTCAACCAAGAGCCTTTCAAGAGTTTCATTTCAGGGCAGCAAAGAAACCCACATATGAAACTGATAAGAGACAGTCCTACCTAATGTCTGTACACAGCCTGTCAAGGCTGAGATTTACGTCTGTTTGTTCATGCTATTTCTCCACGGCCTAGAGTAGCACCCCAACCCTGTCCACACACTGGGGCCACTTCTCCAGGGCCATTTTACCTGGAACGCCCTGGTAAAGTCTTGCAGAAGGAAAGGACATGCCCCATAGCATAGGGGAGATGGGTCCATGGCTGTCTCAGGCATCCTCAACTCACAGGAGCTCACCCAGCATGTCTGGCAGGTAAACTGAGGCCCAGGCAGCATGTGACCACACCAAGGTAGCCCTGCCAGCAAATTCCTCACAGCATCAGTAATAACTGACCTGACACATCCATGCCATATCTCCTCTTCAGTGGCATCCACGCTGACAGATCAGGTTAATACACTTTTCTGCCCCCAGGTAGGATGTTCACACAGGCATCCCATTTCTCCAGGTCCATGACTTCTCCAAATTCACCTCACTCTGGGCCTTCTATCCCCATCCAGTCTGGCTCAGGACAGATACCATCCATATCATCTGCACCTTTCCAGCCTTTCATGAGGGAAAATGTGGGCCCTCCCAGGGTAGATGGAGCCAGGGACAGTCCCCCGAGTGCAGGCTAGCCCCCAACCCAGGCTTCACCAAAACCACAGCTCTTTTCAGGGACTAGATTCACTGTCTTCTATTTTCTTCCACCCTAGGGTCCAGAAAATGCTTGGGGTACTGAATTTTTCTTCAGCAACTGAATGGGTGGGAAAGTGAGTGAGTGGGTGGGTGGG
>CABHPQ010165102.1:35156-58438 GCA_902168405.1 Peromyscus aztecus | reverse complement strand
GCAACTTGGAGGCTTCAAGGTTATGTCACTGGAGCGTCCGGGATGAGCTAGGGGCCCCGCGCGTGGGAGGGATGGGTCTCCCCAAATGAACCGGCGCGCATGCCACCCCCGCTCGGGTTCCCGCGGCTTCCCTGCGGGACACAGCTCTGGCCGCTGCGCCGCCAGGAACCTGTCGGCCGCGGAGCCCCCTCCCAGCTGCTGGTGCAGTGCCCGGGACACGGCGTTTTCCTGCAGAGGCGGCCGCGTCACTGTAGAGACTCCCCCTCCCCTCCCCTCCCCTCCCCTCGGCGACCTGCGGTCTCTGCAAGCCGGGGGAAGGAACCGGCGCCCCAGGCTCTGGACAGCGCAGACCAATCTGGAGACCCCTTCTCGGCTCCCAGATTAGCTCCTGCCCGGCATCTGCCTTGTCGCGACACTGATTGAAATTCAAACTGGCCTTAGTCCCTGAACCCTGCGAGAGCTCGGAGAGCCTGAACGCTGGGACGAAACGCTCCCAGCAGGGGGCTCAGGAGTCCTAGACCACGTCGGTGCCAGGAATGGTCCCCAGGGCAGGCTAGGGAGGGGCTACCCTAGAGGGCTTCCCTGCCATCTGCCGCTCAAATCTCTTGTCCGGCTGTCCTGGGAGGCGAGGTAGGGTCTGACACCAGGAAGCCCTGGGCACTTGAGTTGTTAAAAGTGCCTCCCAGCACCCTGCTTCTGACCTGTCCCTCCCTCGGGGTAAAATTAAGCCAGGAACCCCAACCCGGGAGTTTTAACATCTCTCTCGCTTGCGTGGTCAAGCCAGTCACTTTCTCCTGGCCCTAACTCCCGAGAGAGTCTTACATACTCAGTACTCACACTCAGTCTTGGAAGCATATTGGGGAGTACCCACCCAACCAACCCCTCTCCCCAAATCAAGCAGGCAAGACTAGTGCTGAAGCAAGGGTAAGTCTCCAGAGGACAGGGTCTGAGTACACTTGGACTCTGGGCGTGGATGTGGACGTGACCTTTAGGTAGCAGAAGTTATCAGAAACCCTGAGACATAGTTGGGAATCGTCCTTGTTCTCATCCCTGTGTCTGACTGTCCCACCCCAGAAGCACCCCGTTTCCACCCCGTACTGTGCGTTTCTGCCTTTGCTCATCTGGGGAATTTTCGGGGTTCTTCAGGTGGGCCTCTGAGCCTGGTTCTGACTGCTGGGCACCAGCTGGGAGGTGATGTCGGAAACCTCAGGGGTCTGCAGAAACCTTGGTGATAAGTGCCTTTCTTTCTCTTCTTCCTCTCCTGCATGGCCTCCCTCTCTACCAGCACTGGAAAGTCCTGTTTGAAAAGGTATGTGAGCAGTTAAATCCCTCCCTTCCTCCCAGTCCTGCCTAAAACCGGTCTCAGTCTCCCTGCCTGCTTGCGTGGGCTTCCCCTAGCTCGGTGCTCCTGAGATGGTGACGTGCTGTGGAGGCGTGGCTTAGTATGTCTGGGGCGGAGCCACATTGTGCTCTGGGTATCAGAGACAGCAAGCTGTAGGCTCCCTAGAGAGAATCCTTTTTCTCCCTCCAAATTCTCCTTGCGCCATGGCTGGGCTTACACCACTTAGGAATTGAACAACATGTATTAAAGTTTTCTATATGCAAGTGTGTTGCAGTAGGAGGCTGGGGAGGTGGGGGAGGGGCTCCCTTTCTGCTCCTGTTATGAAAAACGCTTGGCCTCCATAACATAAAATCTCTGTCATCCTTGGGGAGGAAGATTTGTTCATAAAATGGGCTCTTTTGAAGGCCGATCTTGTGTCCCATTCTGCGGTGGGGATGGGCCAATGCTGGACGGTTTACAAATGAAAACCAGTATGTGATGATTTGCTGTATAGGGGCGAGGAGTAGAGTTGGAAGTACCAAGTGTTGGGTTTGAATCTGGAGATGGACATTTGGCCCTCACTGGGGAAATAGTTCTTTTTTGCTTGGTACTTGGGTACTATTGGGTATTTCCTTTCCATGCTTGTACCACAGTGCCGAAGAAAAGAGAGGCTGGTGTTCCAGTGTGGGTGGGTACTGGACACTTCAGTCACAGCCGAGAGTAACTGTGCGGTGAAGTTTGTGCGACTTTAAGAGATCTGCTTCTGTAAACCAGGTGTGGTGGCACACACCTGTGAAGTCTTCATTTGGGAGGTAATGGCTGGACAGTCAGGAGTTCAAGGTCATCCTTGGCTCTAGAGCTAGTTTGAGGCTAGCCTGGGTTAGTGAATGGGGAGCGGGGTATGAAAAGGCATCTTGATCCAGACCTTTGTTGTAGGTGGGAAAGTTTTCAAAAGCATTTGTTTGTTTCTGAACGTGTATGGATTGCATGTGCACCGTGTATGCACAGTGCCTTCCGAGGCCAGAAGAGAGCATAGGATCTGATGGGGCTGGAGTGACTGATGCTTGTGAGCTGCCATGGGGATGCTGGAAACTGAACCTGGGTCCTCGAGAAGAGCAGCCATCTCCTGCTCCCTCCCCTCCTTTAAAGCAAGGCTGTTGTAGGATCCAGGTGATACCTAGATGCTGTAACTGTGGGAGAGGTGATGTGGGATACAGGGATGCGGGAACTGCTTAGCTGCTGCTGAAGCGAATGCAGACAAGCAGCTCATGTTAGCTAGTTTTCCATTGTCATTATATAAAGAGAAGAGATATATTTGGCTTATGGTTTTAGATATTCTGGGGTTTTTTTTGGGGGGGGAGCAGGAGGTGTTTATTTTTTGTGACAGGAGACAAGGTTTCTCTGTTTAGCCCTGGCTGTCCTAGAACTTAATCTGTAGACCAGGCTGGCCTTGAACTCAGAGATCCGCCTGCCTCTGCCTCCTGAGTGCTGGGACTAAAGGTGTGCACCACTGCCTGGGTGATTTTGGTTACTCTTACCCATGATTGGATGGCCCCTGCAAGGAAGCAGACCCAAGCAGAAGTATGTAGTGGGGTGAAAGCCACTGGCCTCATGACCGTGGGGCAAAGAGAGGGGAGAGACTGAATCCCACACCCCGCTTCCAGACATCCCCAGTCACCTAAAGGCTCCGTACTAGACCCAATAACTCCAAGCTAGAGATCAAACCTTTAACTCATGTCACTTTGAAGGTGACAATGAGGTTGGAAAGGAAAGATATGGTGATAGGAGAATAGGAAGATATTAATAGACTTGAGTAGCTGAGGGGAACCACATCCCCAACTGAGATTCTGAACTTAAAGGGAGAGGAAAAAGTGGGGGGTTCAGGTTGGCAAAAACCAACAGCTTTAGTGACAGCCAAGTTTAATGTGGGGACCTAGCCAAATGCAATTACCCCATGAGACTGAACATGTAGGCTTCTGGGGGAAAGAGCCTGGGTGAGGATCTTGGGGGATATAATCCTTGATGCCTGGCTCCCGGCATGAGGCCCACCTACTCTCCCTCTGGTCCCTAGGAATATCCCAGCTGCTGCCCTGACATCTCGAGGCAGGAGGGAACCATGGCGCTGCCACTGTTACTCTTCCTTCTCGGCTGCCAGCCCTTCACACCTCCTCCAGATTTAGAATGAGAACCTAGAACACAGTGTATCATGTTTTTTTCCCTCTGTGTCTTTCACATTTGACTAATTTCCTTTGCCAGTTTCTATGTGTGTGTTTACATTTTCAAACAAACCATTTGGGTGAATGGAAGAGAACTTCCAGAGGGAAGTGTGTGCAGCTGGAGAACAGTTCCAAGCAGAGGGTGTGTGGCAGGCACTCAGTATCAGCCATCAGTCTGTAAAATACCACTGGAGGCAAGTCCTGGGCAGCTTGTAGTGCATCCCCCTGCTTCTGGAGAGGCCCAGTCAGAAATCCTCCTAGGCTGGGGATGTAGCTCAATGGGAGAGTGCTTGCCGAGCATGCACAAGGCCGTGAGCTAAATTCTTAGCATTGCAGAAAGATAAATAAATAAATAAATAAATAAATAAATAAATAAATAAATAAATAAATAAATAAATAAATAAATAAAAGGAAAACCAATCAGTCATTCTGGCAGACAAAATGAATTCTAGGAAAACAGCCACTAGGTCTTACTCTGAGCCATTTTTCTCTTACAGTAAGTTCTATCTGATTTCTTTTTCTTTTCTTTCTTCCTTCCTTCTTTCTTTCTTTCTTTTTAATTTTTTTGAGACAGTTTCTTTGTAACAGCTCTGCCTATCCTGGATCTCACTTTGTAGACCACTTTTCTTTTTTCTTAAGATTTATTTTATTTTATACACTTGGTTGTTTTGCCTACATATGCGTCTGTGCACCATGTGTGTGCAGTGCCCATAGAGTCCAGAAGAGGGTGTTGGATCCACTGGAACTGGAGTTGCAGACAGTTGTGAGCTGCCATATGGGTGTTGGGAATTGAACCCAGGTCCTCTATAAGAGCAGGCAGTACTCTTAACCGCTGAGCCATCTCTCTAGCTCGATTCCTCCTGTCCATCCCTCATAAGACATCCGAAGCCTCATCCTGCCTGGGGCTCCTTTATGTCTTGGCATCACTGCTTCAGAGCATGGCTTGGGATCTGTTCCACATTCAGCCCTTATGCATTCACTGCCCTGATCTTTTGACCCTTTCCTAGCAGGGCTATGGGAAGAGCAGGTGTGAAGCTCCTTCAGTAGACACGCGGCCTCAGACACATGTCAAGCTGTTTCCAGAGCAGGTTGTCTTTCCTGCCCCTTCCCCTGAGTCTGACTAGAAGGATTTGGCCATTGGTTAACTTGGTGACCACTGGAAAGAAAGTTTGGCTGGAGATGGCAGTTAGGCTTCCCAGCATTTCCTACAGAGGTAGATAGCCTTGGTAGGCTAACTAGTTAGTGAGTTGGTGAGTTAGTGAGTCATGGCACCTGTCAGTCCCTGCAAGCCCATGTAATCCATGAATTCACCTCCCGGACATTGTTAGTGGAGTTATTAGGGACAGAGCCTGGGCCTTGATAACCCTAACGAGTCAGTCTTGGCCACTCACCCTCCATAGGTCATGCAAACAGACAAACTTACAGTAAGAAGCAGAGAGGGAAGATTTATTCAATGTGGCCACCTTGGGAAGAGGAATAAAGAGATCTAGTGATCCTCAGAGTCCATCTTCTGTGCATAGACATGACATTTGTGTTTCGGTATTCATAGCACCAAGAAATATAGATAACTAAATATAGATGGGTGGGTCAAGATGTGGTCCCACCCATCACCGAGCCATCTTTATCTTACTCCATTCTTTCCTGCAAAGTGGTGTGGCTAGTTGTAAGAACTGTGTCTTAGCTAGGGTTTCTATTGCTGTGAAGAGACACCATGACCATGGCAACTCTTATAAAAAGAAAGCATTTAATTGGGGCTGGCTTACAGTTTCAGAGGTTTAGTCCATTATTGTCATGGTGAGAAGCATGGCGGCATGCAGGCAGACATGGTGCTGGAGAGGTAGCTGAGAGTTCTACATCTGGATCTGCAGACAACAGGAAGAGAGAGAGAGACACTGGGCCTGGGTTGAGAATTTGAAACCTCAAAGCCCACCCCCAGTGATATACTTCCTCCAACAAGGCCACACCCCCTAATAGTAACACTCCCTGGTGACCAAACATTCAAATATGTGAGCCTCTGGGGGCCATTCTTATTCAAACCACCACAGATTGTTTCATAAGTTCCTTCTCTCACTGGCACCAGACTTCAGCCTTCTTCTTCTCCCAGAATGCGACTCCTGGAGAAATTCCATCTTATTGGGAACTGACCTAGTTAAGGTTAATATTGCTGTGATGAAACACCATGACTAAAACCAACCTGGGGAGGAAAGGGTTTATTTGGCTTACCCTTCTACATCACTGTTCATCCTTGATGGAAGTCAGGACAGGAATTCAAGCAGAGGAGAAAGATGGAGGCAGGAGCTGATGCAGAGGCCATGGAGGAATGCTACTTACTAGCTTGTTCCCCATGACTTGCTCAACCTGTTGTTTTAATTTTTTAATTTTTTTTATTATTTATTTATTTATTTTATAGAATTTAGGACCACTGTCCCATGGGTCACAATGTGCTGGGCCCTCCCCCTGGAGTCATTAATTAAGAAAAAGCCCTACAGGCTTGCCCAGAGCCCAATCTTTTGGAGGCATTTTTTACAGTTGAGGCTCCCACCTCTGATGACTTTAGCTGGTGTCAGGTTGACATAAAACTAGCCAGCGTAGGAAACATTGTTTCAGTAGATATCCAAAGGAAGGAGTACAAAGTTCTCTTTAGAATAGCTTCATTCCTGAGGGGATAGTTACAACAGTCAGAGGTATTGGAGTCTGGAGCCTCTGGAGCAGAGAGTGTCTTCTTTCCCCTTCCTGGGCCAGGGGGACACCAGTGGTCATCTGTTTCCAGGTATCGGAGGTGGAATTGACTCAACTCTTCAGTGCCACATTTAATATGCAGGGAAGCCCTGCCCAGCATGAAGCTGACTGGACCCTAAGGGTGAAAAGCCAGCATGTTAGCCTTCTGTGGCTACCCTTCAAGTAAATGGCCAAGATGCCTTCTGGGGATTGGTGGTGAGGAGATCAGGTGACCCTAGTCTTTTGGAAGCTTTTCTGTTCCTACAGTTCTGGCCTTTGACATGGTCATGGAGATACAACAGGTCTTGTCCCTGCTACTCCTTCTCCTATAAAAGCTACCACAGGGAGGAAACTGGAGGCCATCAGCTTGTCTACCTCGTGTCCTGTGTGTTCACTTCCTACTTGAAACTCTCCGTAAGAGAACTGTCTTTTCATTGGTGGTGGTGGGGTGGGGGAGGGGGATCTTGATGGGTTTTCCTAACTCTTTAAACAGGTTTTTAAGTCACTGGGCCAAGGAGATGGCTCAGCAGGTAAAGGCACTTGTGTCCAAGACCAACGACCTGAATTCAATTCTTGGGACCCACGTGGCAAAAGGGAAGAACTGACTCCTAAAAATTGTCCTCTGCCCTCCACGTGTGCACTCTGTCTCACGCCTGCCCACAAAGAATACGTGTGGTAAAGTTAGCATGGGGCTAGGTGTGTAATTGAGAGGCAGAATGTTGCATGTGTGAAGCCTTGGGTTCAAATCCCTTGTGTTGCGAACAAAATAATAGCAATAATAATAACAACTGTAAGGGCTGTGTGTTGTTATAATGCAATATCATGGCAAAAATACCGTATTTTTTAATTGCTAGAGCACTTGGACATTTCTTACACAATTTCTTCGATGGTTTCAGATCTGAGACAGTTTCTGTCTCTCCCCAAGTCTCTTAATCAATCCACTCTAATGTATTCTACTAGAGTTACAGATAGGTGCTTGAGAGATACCATGTGGGTACTGAGAATCAAACTTGGGTCCTCTAGAAGAGCAGTGAGTGCTTTTAACTGTTGAGTTAGCTCTCTCCAACCCTAAAAGTCACTTTATATTTAAAAGTTTATATATATACATATATATATATGGGGGGGGGGCATGCACGTACCACAGTGTACTTGAGGAGGTCAGAGGACATCTTGTAGGAATTGGTTTTCCATTCACTGGTTTCTGGGGATTGGACTCAGCTTGTCAGGCTTGGCGGCACGTGCTTTTAACTGAGTGAACTACTTCCTAGGTCCCCCACCAAACCACTTCTGAGCCAAAAGGAATTTTCAGCTTTTTTCTCCCAGTGTCCCTGGAACCTGCGGGTCCTCTCTTGGCTGGACCCAGACTCTGACCTCATTTGTAGTTTTCCTGCTAGCTGGCTGCAGGTGTGGGGGTGGTCATGGTGCTTTGGTAGCTGAAAGGAAGCTCAGAGGAGACGAAACTGCTGAGTGGATTATGGAAGAGCCACAGAGAAAAATGCCTTCCCCAGAGACAGTCACACTGGCCGTGGCCCCGGAACACACGATTAACCAGCCGCGCAGAGATCTCAGAGAACAACAAAGCTGTGGTTTAGCCGGAGCCCGCCCTTGGCCTCTGCATCCCAACTCCTAACCAAGTAGCCTCCAGCACCACATCCCTACCCTGCTCCAACTCCGGTGACCTGGTAGGTCATGAATCTGTTAACTCTTTGATCCCTGACCCTTCACAAAAATGCATTCAGCAGTTGAGCAGTAGAGCCAAGAGAGCCTAGCTTAGGTACGGTCTAGTGTGTGATAGACCCACAGACGTCTGAATGAATGGCAGGTCAAACCACAGCCCCGGGGTTTAGAAAGATGGCTCAGTTGTTACGGTTCTTTAGAAAAACAAAGTGAAACTATAGCCCTGTGTGTATTATTTGGGGCTAACTATCCTCTCCACGAGCAGCCTCTGATCATGTCCCACCCTCTCCTGCCCCGTCAGTGGCCATAGGTTACTAGACAGTCGATGGAAGTGTCTTGTATCGTCTGTTCATTTTCCAAGTGAGGAAAGAAGGTCCCTTGGTGGGATGGTGTCTGAGCTCCTGTGTGCTTGCCCCCAGGTACTGCAAATGCCTTTGCTTAGTGGTACCCTGCAAGGTGATGGAGACAGGCGGAGAGATGCCACCCCACTAGCCTGGCAACAGTGGGCAAGCCAGGCCACAGCCTTTTCCTGGAAACCGTAGAATAGTTGCTGATCGAGCACTGCTGGGAGGATGGGTGGAGCGTGCACAGCTCTTGGCGTCGCCGGTAGGAAGCACCAGGCAAATATTGTTCGCTGTTGGCATGTAATGAAGCGAGGCCTGTTTCTCAGAGGGCTATGGACATGTAGTGCAGGGCTTGGATCAGAGTGTCCAGATTCCTAGTCCAGCTAGGCTGCCTTCCTAGGACGGAAGCTGAATACCACGCCGCTGCTGAACTTCCCGGAAAGAGCCTTTGGACAAGGCCGTCTGGTATATGTTGATGCCCAAGCACTGTCTGCTCACCTGGCTTGTCTGTGTGCTACAGGGTGAAAGGTGAAGGGTCAGAACAAGGTGTCTAGCCCCCATGTGGGCTGGGCCAGGCCTCCTCTCTTCCTCTCTGGCAGTTCTTACTGGCCCCTTCCGTTGGTGTCGGAGTGATGTTGGGCCCAGGGTTCTGTCTTGTTATAGGAATGGAGTCAGTGTGTCTAGAGCTGTAAACAGACATAATCCCAAACCTCTTTCGGAGATTTTTGTTTGAAAATTAGTCTCTACGTGGCTCACCCCCTCCCCTTTTGAGAGAAGGTCTTGCTATATAGCTCCTGCTAGCCTCACACTTAATATGGTGCAGCCTCCCGAGTGCCGGGATTACAGGAATGTGCCAGACCCCTCCCCACCTCCTGACTTTTCCAAAGCAAGCACAGGTCTGTGTTGGTAAAATTTCTTTGAGAGAACGAACTTAAGTGTCTATTGTGTGTGCACACGTCTGTTATCTCCGCTCACTTAAATTTCTCAGCAAACTGAGAGGTGAGGCTGTTGTGTTCTTCCTTGGTATTGTTTCGAGACAGTGTCTTGCTTTGTAGCCTTGGCTAGCCTGGAACTCTGTATAGACCAGGCTGGCTTCGAACTAACAGTGATCCACCTGCCTCTGCTTCTCCCTCCCAAGTGCTGGGATTGAAGGTGTGTGCCACCACGCCTGACCCTGGGTCCTCTTTATGGGGGAGGAAACTGCGGATGGCGGGGACAGGGCTTCCCCAGAGCTATGGAACAAATTGGGAGCCTCTGCAGTGGGTGTGTTTGCCCGCAAGGCTTCTGGGTGGCTTCTGAAACCGGACAAGAAGTGAAGGGGCTGTTTGAGGCTCTTCCTGCCGTCTGTCTGCTCCTGTTCTGCCTCCCACCTCCCTGCTGCTCCTGGACTGTTCAGGGGACTAGATGGATTCTGGGGGTTTCTAGGGAAGGTAGCAGGGAGCAAGATTTGGGCCGAAGCGAAAGGGCAGGGCAGATGTCAGGACCCCTCCTGATCTCACCTCCTGCTGCTACTCCTGTCTGCTGCTCCCTGGAGGCTTCTGGGTTTGTGGCTATGACTCAGCTTTGGTGCTTGGGTGGCCCTGACAAGCTGGGCCAGATGAGTCAGTCCATATATTCCCGACCCCCTGGGATATTGACTCTTGAGTCACATTTGTCCCCTCAGAGCCTATGACATGGCCAAGCAAGAGAGGGAGAGCTGTCCATGAGCCAGGAGGCTTTGGGGTGGTGCTGAAGAAGTGGGGTCCTCTGGGGCAGGCTGACACGTGGAGAGGCCCAGAGTCTGGTAGGAGGCGACGGCTCTCGCCATCGGTGCTCTCCGGTCACACTTGCCCACATTCTGGGACAGGCCAGTCTGTTCCCTCCTCCAGCTGTTGGCAGGGTAAATGGTTTGCTGGAAATGCTGTTTGTCCAGCCACTCAGCCTGGATTCAGGCCGGGGTTCTCTGCTTGGGGAACCCTGTTCTGCCTCCCTGACCAGCCTGCTAGCCTCAGCCATGGGGATTTGGCTCTGCGACCCTATGAAGTGAGAGGAAGGGTGTTGAGGAGCCTGGCATCTGGATTGGTGCCTGATGAGGCCTAGCTACCTGCAGGGTAACCAAAAGAGAGGAGAGGGTTGGGCTCCTCATGGCTTCATGTGGGCAGGCTGGAGGACAGGAGGGTCAGAACTTGGTCTTAGGACCAGTTCCCTCCCACTCTGACGGAGGCTTGGAGTCTGGGAAGAAGCATCCCTTGCTCACCCTGGAGCAGGTCAGGTGTGACATTTCTGAGGGCTTCAGTTTCTCTGTCTGTTAAATGGGACTAGTCACACTTAATTGTGTTCTGTGAGTTGGTGTTTTGAAGAATTAGAGGGAAAAGGTCATGGGAAGGACAAGGGGTAGGGTCTCTCTCTCTCTCTCTCTCTCTCTCTCTCTCTGGCTGGATTAGCATCCTCATTTGCAAGGAAAACGTGAGAGAAAGCCCCCACTCTCCCATCCCCGGCCCCCTGACCTTGCCAGCTGCAGCCTGGACTTTTTAATTTATGAGGCTGTAAATGTCTATGAATGGGCCAGAGTTCCCTGGTGGGCTGTGGCATGCTGGGTGGGGACAGCTCTGTTGAGCCAGAAACTCCCCCAATAGCCTCATTAATTTCCTCTGCTTCGAGGCCTGGGAATGAAACAAGGAGCCAACAGATGGGGGATACCCCACCCCCACCCCGGAGGGCAGCTGTCTGCATCTTACCCTGTCCCAAGACACATGCTCTGTGGCCATTTCCTTGTGGGCAGACAGGAGACATTGGGGATGAAGATGGGAACTTACCCAGACCCCAGGTTCCCATGTTCCAGACCTGAGAGGTGTTCCCAGGATGGCAGCTAGCTCGTCGGCTCCAGGTGTTGCCTTTGGGATCATGTTGAGGACTTCTGTTCATGAGCCCTTATAGATGTCAGAGGAGAGGATCTTCCCAGGAGCCAGACTTGTGATTGTCCCAGAAATGTAGTCTGTGCAAGTCACAAATGCATAATAGATAGGAACTGGACTTGGTCCCCATCTCTCCTGATTTGAGAAAGCCAGGGACGGACATTTGGGAAGCCTGGGGCAGCTTTCTGGCCCTCAGGGAGAGCTGGGCTGCTGTCCTGGGTGCTGAGCAGGCAAACGCCTTGCTCTGGCAGGGTTTGTCCCTGAGAGCTCAGCTCTGTGGCCCCATGAGGCCAATCGCTGATTTTTCAGCCTCTCTTGGGACCTGGTAACCCTAGTCAACCTTCTAGCTGGGACCGGATCCCACAGACTTCTAGTATCAGCTGCCTGAGAGACCGTGACGCTCAAGAACCGGAGGCCGAGGGGGCTGCCTGGGTTGTTTCATGAAGGGAAACATGATTGTACTGTAGACTTGTGGTTGTTCCTAAAGGTTCCACACAGTGTAATTGCCAAAGAATAAATGCTGTGGTCAAGTAAGGTTGAGTTAGGGAAGTGGGGGGCTGAACCAAAGCAAACAGGCTTTTCCACTGCCGGGTCGGGCAGAGCCCTCCCGTGGGTAATTGCGTCGTACCCTTCTGTGAGGGCTTTCTAACCATGGGAGAGAAAATAGGGTTTTGTTTAATTTCGACCTGTGTCCCCCTCCACCCCCATCATCATCACCTCCCACAGCCCTCCGTCCCCGAGAAGGGACTGATGTTCCTATTCTCAGAACTCACTGTACTCTCAGGGACCACCTTGGGTCCAGGGTTTCAGGAAGCACACAGTGGGAAGATCCTGTGCCAGGGGCTATATTTTGCACAACTGAACGGGGCTGAGGAAAGCAAGGGAGGGCAAGGCCAGGCCCAGATAGCCCCATGGAGGAACCTCAAATTATTTCCCTCTTGGCTCACTCTTTAACCTTGAGATATTCTCTCTTGCTATTTTTAGTCTCTGCCTTCTTAACCATCCATATAATGAGGGTGATGCCTGGGCCACAGTGATCCTTAGCAAACATGTGAGATGGATGGGTGGATGGGTGGCTAGGAGGACGGGCCAGTCTGTGGAACTCTTTAGCCGTAGTATCCCAGTGGTTGGAGGGGGCCCAGGCTCTCTGTTCTGCCTGAGAATGAATTTATCTAAACGAATGACCATCTGTTCAGACTCGAGCAGCTCAGCCCTTGGTGCCTTGCCTTCCCACCCTACCCCTACCCCTGAGAAGCAGCTTTCACAGTAGTAAATACCTTGTAGACTCTTGTAAGGTATAAGTAGAAGGAGGGAAGGCCGTGGGATTTTTCAGCCAAGTTGGGACACCTTAGAGCAAAGGAAGCACAGTGAGCCATGTTTGGAGAATAGGTGTGTACCAGTATGGCCTCAGAGAAACCAGTGTGGACGGTGAGCTGAGGGTTCAGTGAAGTTAGCGCCCGATGCTTAGCAGACATCCCACCTACATCAGCTCCTTGTATTACGTTGTTCAAAGGGAAGGAGACAGGAGGCTAGGACACACGCAGGCTCAGAGTAGAGCTGCTTGGCACAAGGAGGGGCCTTAGAAGTCTACTCCGTGTGCCTCTGGTTCACAGCCCTCAAAGTCCCTAGCATTCTGCAGTGCCCTTTGAAAGCCACTGAGGTTCCTTCCAGAAACTTGGGGATTTTGTTCTTGTTTTGAGATTTTTTTTTTGAGGCAGTGGTCTCCTGTAGCCCAAGCTGGCTTCAATTTGATATATAGCAGAGGGTGACATTGAACTCCTGATCTTCCTGCCTATCTTTCAAGTGCCACTATTAGAGGTCTCCACCATTATACCTGACTTCCCTTCCAGCTATTTGGACCCAGATTTATGAGTCCCTAACCTTCTAATTTGCTAAATGGGTCCAGTACCACCTCCCTGCCCATTTACTCTTCTTCGATGGTCCTGGGACTCAGAATAGAAGGTCGGCTGCCCCCAAAGGCTCAATGGGCGATGACTTTTTCTACCCTGTCCTTGCCTCTATGTCCAGGGATGGATATGGCCCCTTCCATCCCCACAAGAAGGCAAAGCTCCTCCTACCAGTTCTTTGATGGGGAAACTGAGGCATTGTAGTTGATGAACTGCCTCCCCCGCCCCAGCACGGCAGCTGGGAGTGAGCTCCCACCTAAACACATGGAGAATTTGGTGGATCATTTCCCCAGATTAAGTGAGCTAAGTGGCCCAGGAACCAGCACAGGATGGGAGATGAGAGATGGGAGAGTGTGTGTGTGTGTGTGTGTGTGTGTGTGTCCTCAGACTGGAAAGAGCAGCCACCTACGGGATTAGCAGTTGATGAGCAGGGCACTGGTGGGATTAAAAGTCCCCTTGGAGCCTCTAGAAGCTCTTTTCAAGGCTGAGGAGGGAGGGCAGGATTGTGGGAGGGCTGTCTGGCCTCTGTGGTCAGCCTCCTGTGCTTGGGTTGAATGCAGGGGCCCCCACACAGTGCACCCCTGTCCAGCACTGGGCAGTCTCCTGAAGGACCCACTTTGGCTTCTGCCTTCTTGCCAGGCCTCTGCCTCACTCGCTGATAAATTCATTCCTCCGGCTGCACTGACTGACCATTCCAGATCAGCCCTGACAGGCTGCCTCCAGCTCATCACACACACACACACACACACACACATACACACACACACACACACCGGCTCATCCTGCAAGCAGCCTGCTGCCCAAAGAGTGATTCCAGGGCCAGGATCTCAAAGGGGCAGCTTCAGGGGCTCTAGTATATAAGGAAGTTGTGAGCTGGGCGATGGTGGTGCAAGCTTTTAATCCCAGCCTCGGGAGGCAGAGCCAGGCGGATCTCTGTGAGTTCAAGACCAGCTACAGAGCGAACTCCAGGACAGGCACCAAAACTACACAGAGAAACCCTGTCTCAAAAAACCAAAAAATAAAAGAATAAAAATAATAATAATAAAAAATAAGGAAGTTGTGTTTAGAGGATTTGTTCTGTCCCTCCCCCATCCACCTCCCACCAAAGTAGCACCAGACTCTTAGTGTGACCTCACTCCCTATAGGCCTGAGGGCAGCTGGCAGGGAGACAGACCAAGTAGACAGACCCCCATTTGAATAAAGTGATGAGAATAGCCCCTGGCTAGCGGCTGCCCCAGGTTGACATCAGCCCATTGAACAGATGGGCCAATCAAGGCAGAGCTGTGTAAAGACAGGAGTGTGATCTTTGCCTTGCTCCCTGCCATCTTGCTTGAGGGACACAGTCTCAGTCAGAAGTCCTCAGCTTCCTTCTGAATGGTGGGACCTTTCTCTTCTGACTTCCGAGCTCCATATCTCCCCGCCACCCTGTTCCTGGCTCCTTTTGTCTCCTCCTGTCTCTTGACCTACACCCCACTGGGTGCCCGATGCCCACTGCCATCTCTGCCCTTGCCTCATTGTCTGAGGCGTTAGAACCCCAGCAACCAGCCTGGCTCCAACTCTCCCCCACCCCCAGTCATCCTGAGTCCCTAAGGCCTCATTACTAGGGTAGCGGCGACCCCCCCCCCCATTGTCTGGCCTATCTGGCCCTGGCACAAAAGGTAGAGTTTTGGCAGAGAATGGAGGCTCGGCCTGATTCCAGCACGCTCTCTCCAGTGGAGATAGAGCCTGTAATGTGTTTGGGGCAAGGAGGCCTGGGGAGCCACAGGGCAGCCCCTGTCACTAGGACAACAGCAGGGAGCCCCCCCCCCCAGGGGGATGGGGAGGAGAGCAGGTGGCTCTTTGTCTAGTGTCTGATCCCAGCCCCCTCCTTCATCTTCCTCTGCAGGGAGCCCTGAGGAGGCCCCTGGGAAGGGATCGAGGGCTGTGCTCCCAGCATGTGCAAAACCACTGGGCTTCCTCTCCTAGTGAGGCAGAGGAGGTGCTCTGTTATGCCGGGGGACCCTTGACCCCTGCAGCACCCAACAGACATCTTCCCAGGACCTACAACCCAGTCCTGAGGTCAGCATGACTTGAGCACCCAGTCAGGGCCAGGCTAAAGGGTCCCCCTGTAGAGTTAGGGTTGATCCTTGTGGATTAGGACAGTGGTCTCCTGCACCCAAGCCCTGACTGTTAGCATTTCCAACCTTCCCTCTCTCTGTCCCCTTCCTCTCTCCCTCCGCTCCCCTCTCTCTGTCCCCTTCCTCTCTCCCTCCGCTCCCCTCTCTGCTCAGTGTCCACATCTGAGCAGCAAGGAGGCCAAACTAGCTCTGTCTGGGCCCCTTTCCTACTGAAAAATTAAAAAGGAAAAAAAAAAAGTGTTTAAGGGAGAACTGTGGGTTCCTGGAGCCCTGCCTCTCCCTGGTTAAGAGCACTTGTTGCTCTTCCAGGGGACCTGGGTTCAATTCCCAGCACCCACATGGCAGCTCACAGCTGTTTGTAACACCAGTTTCAGAGGATTCAACCCCCTCTTCCGGCCTCCATAGTTACCAGGCACACATGTGTACACATGCAGGCAAAAATTCATACCTATAAATAAATAAATAAATAAATAAATAAATAAATAAATAAATAAATAAATAAATCTTTAAAAAAGAAGAAATTCCCTACATAAAGTACATTAAACAGTGTTTGGCTCATGAAAACATGGCAAATATTAGGTATTATTACTCTTTTTTTTTTAAATTACATTTAGAGTGCAGGTGTGGGTATAATGTACCTCTGTCTGTCTCTCCATCTGTCTGTGTGCCACAGCACAAGAGGGAAGCTTAGAGAACAACGTATGGGAGTCAATTCTCTCTTTTCTGCTCTATGGGTCCTGGGAATTGAACTCAGGTCATCAGGCTTAATTGCAAGTGCCTTTACCTGTTGAGCCATCTCCTTGGCCCTTACCTAAGTGTGGTGTCACATGCCTTAAGTCCCAGCACTTGGGAGGCAGACATAGGCAGAGCTTGATGAGCTTGGTACCAGCCTGGTCTACAGAGTGAGTTCCAGGACAGCCAGGGCTACACAGAGAAACCCTGTCTCAAAAAACAAATAAGAATCTGTTGTTATAGCCGGGCGGTGGTGGCGCACGCCTTTAATCCCAGCACTCGGGAGGCAGAGCCAGGCGGATCTCTGTGAGTTCGAGGCCAGCCTGGGCTACCAAGTGAGTTCCAGGAAAGGCGCAAAGCTACAGAGAGAAACCCGGTCTCTAAAAGAACAACGTATGGGAGTCAAAGGATCTGTTGTTATTATTATTACTACCATTATTATTCTGTGGGGGGGTGGGGGGCTTATGTGGGGAGATCAAAAGGATAGCTTTTGGGAGTCCGTTCACTCCTCCCTCCAGGGGTCGGGCTTGCTTAGCAAGGACTGTTATCTATTGAGCCATTCTGTGGGCTCTGAAGACCCTTTTGAGTTTCCTGAAGTACTTGATGGTAATAAGCAAATAGATGTCGTGCACACCTGGTGCTGGAGCGGAGGGTGTGATCTGAACATGGACCTCCTTAGAGTTTTCTCCTAAAGAGTTCTGTGGAGAGCTGAAGTGGTCCCTGACTGTCCATCTCAGATTGTCTAGAAACACTGTACTTAGAACCTGCTTTCACTAAACAGCCTTTGTCAACCTTGTCCAGAGAAAGGGGCCACATGGGTTTGGTCTTCCAGCCTCACCCCAAACATTCCCAAGGCCCACTGCGATTTAGTGGCCCCCGTTCCTGACTGGGTATCAGATGCGGGGACTCTTCAGTACTAGGCAGGCATTCTGCCGCTGACCTGTATCCCCTGCCCTCCCTGCCTTCTACCTAAGCAACCCACTGCAGCATTTCCAGGTACACACGGGAGTCCCGGGGCAGGAGCCCCTTTGACTAGAGTGCAAGTGACACAAGAGATGGGGTGTCATTTCCTGACCGAGTATAGAGGGCAGGCTCTGGGTGAGCTCTGTGGGGAAGGAGCAAAAAAGGGTTAAGGCCTTTTCTCACTGACCCGAAGAGGTTTCTCATGGAAAATTAGTACCTGTCTGTTCATCTGAACATCCCATTTATTCATCCAACAAATCTCAGTTGAATGACCGTAAGACAGACGCCGTGACAGGAGGCACTGGCCTTGGAGGAGTGGCAGCCCTGGGATGAAGCAGAAGTAGCTAGAGACAGGTTGGGTGGGAAAGCCTGGCTGCTGTCCAGGGTGCAGGGGAGTTTCAGGAGGTGAAAGAGAATGGTGTAAAATGGGCACATGCCCATACAAATGCAGAAGCGCACACCTCCCACCCCCAAGACAAAACAACAGAGATTATGTCTTTGGTGAGTCGGCTACCCATGTATGGGGTGTGCGTAGGACCCGCCATGAGGAAGCTGGGTGTACCTCCTGCACATGGGGGGCTCAGGTCCTTTCCCTGTCCCAGAAGTCCTTTGTCTCTGCCACTTACTGAACTCCATTCCTGCTTTCCTTTCCACAGTGAGGAGTAAGTGGAGGGAGAGGCCTGGGGGAGAGCTGTAGCTGGGTGGTAGAGCACCAGTGCCACTGAAAAGAAAATCAGCTGGCTGTGGTGGCGCACACCTTTAATCCCAGCACTTGTGAGGCAGAGGCAGGCGGACCTCTGAATTCAAGGCCAGCCTGGTCTACAGAGTGAGTTCCAGGACAGCCAAGGCTACACAGAAAAACCCTGCCTCGAAAATCATCATCATCATCATCATCTAAACTCAACTAAAATCATCATCACCATCAGTGGGGCGTGGGCCTCACAGGAAGGATACTTTTAGCTCAAAGAAACCAAAGATAAACAAGAGCGTAAAGGAGAGGGACTTTCTTCCTCCCAGCCTCAGTGAGCTTCTCCTCAGGAGGTGGTTGGATTGGATGATGCTGACTGTCTTTAGAAATGTCCCCATGGGCCTCGGTGGGGAGAGAGAGGGTCAGGTGGGAGTGAGGGAGGTCTGGGCCCCCACATCAGCCCTGGAAGGGTGGTACCCCGCTGACTCCTGCTCTCTGTGCTTCACCCCCAGTTTGACCCCGGGAGCACCGGCTACATCAGCACGGGAAAATTCCGGAGCCTGCTGGAGAGCCACAGCTCTAAGCTGGACCCCCACAAAAAGGAGGTGCTGCTAGCTCTCGCTGACAGCCATGCCGATGGGCAGATCTGCTACCAGGACTTTGTCAACCTGGTGAGCATTCCGGGAGGGGAGGAGCGTAGGCACAGGAAGTCGTTTTAGGCAGAGGGTTTCTGAACGGACCACGGTTGAACAGCCACAGCTTCGGCAGGTGAGAAGATGCCGCAGTATTGAGGGAAACAGCTCTCACCCCAGTGGAGTAAGGCATGGTCTGTTCTGGGGCAGTGTGAGTGACCACGGCCTGAAGCATGTATTAGGTCTCCTCACATCTCATGTTCCAAGGACGCAGTTTCATGGAGGTTTTTTATGGTAATAGAACAAAGAGAGTTATAAATCAAGACATTTTAGAAACACACTAAGCGAAACCTTCAGAGAGATGGGTTGAACAAGATGGGGGACTCTTTCCTATAGGCTTCAGATGCTCTCACACACACACACACACACACACACACACACACACACAGAGAGAGAGAGAGAAACAAAAAATTCAGATGCTGTCTGATGACATTCTTAGCCTTTGGATTGATGGAAGCTAGTGGTCTGCTAAGTTAATAAATTCCAAAAGGGCTAGGTGTGGTGACACATGACTTTAATTCCAGCAGAGACAGAGGCAGATAGATCTCTGTGAGTGTGAGGCCAGCCCGGTCTACATAGTGAGTTCCAGGTCAGCCAGAAATACACAGTGAGACCTTATCTCAAAACAAAACTGAAAACGAACAAAATAAAATTAAAATTCCAAAAGGTTTTCATCTGTTAGTCATAGCGTAACCGGAGGCCAGAGCTCTGAGAATGACTGGTGATTGTCCCTGTTCGTGGGAGGGGCCACAGTTCATGAGTCCTGCCCATTGTCTGTTATCTTTGGTGGAGACGCCCCCCTTGCTGGGGATTGATGCTGTTCTCTCAGAGGCTGCTGTGGGTGGTTACGCTGGGCTTCGGGTGGCTTAGGCAAGCTGCATTTCCCCACCCCACGGACGGGACATCAGTCGAAGCTACATGAACTAGCGAGGTGAACACAAGGCCGGATGTCTTTGCTTGTTTCCCTGTCCATGAGGCCGTCTGATCTCTTCATGCCCCCCACGGAGGAGAAAGAACTCCGTGAAGTCCTCTGTATTCTTAGACACCAAAGGCCTCAGGTAGGGCCAGGGAAGCCTGCGGTCACCCGCCCCATCTTAGCTCTCTGTGACGTGGCTGCCCAGACAATACCAGTGTCTGTGGCCTCTCAGCTGCAGGTTGCCACAGTCTGTGGACTTGTGGGTTTGCAAGGAACTGCTATAGATGTTCAGGGGTAGCATCGTGTTCCACTGTTCTAGTAGACCCAGGAAGCAGACCCAGAAGCCTGGGCCCACGCTGAGCCGAGACAGCGGTTCACAGACTGGGCCACACGAGTGTCATAAGCCTCACCAAGAAGCAGACCATGAGCCTGGCTCAGGCTGGTGCCCATCCCAGCCCATATGCACCAGGTGCCTGCCCAATCTCAAGGCCCAGGCAAGTGTTTCCCTCCTGTCTGGCTCCCTTCCAGTGGTGCCTTCCGTGTGAGCTCATGATGAGAAGTGACATGATATTGTCACATTATTCTGTTCGGACTCTGAGCTGCAGCAGCCAGTCACAGCCTGCATTCATGTAAGGAGGGCCACCCCAGGCCTTGGCCCTCTCCCTGCCCTGGCTGCCTACTCCATGCCTCTTTTCCCATTCGTAAAACGAATCTAACGGTTCAGACAGGGTTTTCGCAAGGACCAAATATGATAAAGGACCGTATTTGCAAGCTTCTGTTGTCTCTTAATATTCTCCTGCCGGGAAACCTCCCTGCATGATTGCTGTGGCCCTTCCTTTACCAAACCCACGCAGAACAAATCCCCCTCATCTGAAGGATGGGAATGGCTAGAAGGGTTTCACCGAGGCCGGCTGGCCGGCCAGCGGGGCCTGACTCAAAGCCACACAGGGAACAGTGAGAAGCAGGACTCAGGAATGAGAAGACTGTGCAAGGGAGACTCCCACTACACCACCTCATCTGAACCTGGGTCCTTCCAGAAAGAGCCTCAGACTCCTGTGCCCTGCTCTGGCCCCATTCACCTTGCTAGTCCTGACTGGTTCTTTTTTTTTTTTTAAAGCACTGGCTGCTCTTTTTTTTTTTTTTTTTTTTTTTTTTAAGATTTATTTATTTATTTTGTATACAGCATGTATGACCAGAAGAGGGCACCAGATCTCATTACAGATGGTTACGAGCCACCATGTGGTTGCTGGGAATTGAACTCAGGACCTCTGGAAGAGCAGTCAGTGCTCTTAACCTCTGAGCCATCTCTCCAGCCCCTGACTGGTTCTTATCTCTGGGTCTGACTGGATTACTACCTGCTGGGCCTGTGGTCTGAGAAGTACGTCAGTAACTACACGCCAGTAGCTATGAAGCAGCTGGACCCTTGGGCCAGGAGACCTGGGTCTTTTGGGCTTCTCTCCCTGAGAATAGTTTACAGTATGATCCTGGAGAGAAAGTCAAGGATGGCAGAAGCTTCCAGAGGCTGGAAGTCTGGCTAACTGCTGGGTGAAGCAGGGAGTTCGATGGGGGCCAGACCCAGACTGCGGAGGGCAGGACCTGGTCTTAGGTGAGACCCTGGCTCACCAAGTATCATACATCCAGGAGACATTCAGGTGTCATGGCTTCCGTGACACTGGGTTCTGATTCTGGCAGCTCCTAAGAGCCGGCTGACCAAGACCTGCTTGTACCATCCCAAACTGGTGTGTCTGAGGATGCTCACATCTACTCACCCCTGGCCCTTGCCTGACCATCATCTCCTTCCAGAAAGCCCTTGCTGAGACACATTGGCCTGGATCCTGTGCTTTCCCACAGCAGCCATCACTCTGAACAGCTGGTTTCCTCTCTGTCCTGACCACCACCCTCTCCCATGTCTGGTGATGGCCCTAACCACGAGGGATGGGAGGATAAGGAAGGAGTGGGGAGGAGGAATGTAGACGTACAGGCCTGGGTTTGGACCTGCGTCTTCCAAGGTACTCTCTGTATCTCAGTTTCCTATTAGGCAGAAGGAATGTTCAGAGTCCTTTTCTAGTGGAGGTGAGCTGTGAGGTCAAAAGTCAACACAGTGGCATTCAGGGAATGCTGCTCGGAGCTCACAGAAGAGGGTTTAGGATGGCTCTAGGGACATTGCAGGCTGAGGTGTGGGTGAGGTGCTCCCCTGAGGCCCCGGCTCTGACCCTCTCCCCACCCCATTTCCTGTGCAGATGAGCAACAAGCGTTCCAACAGCTTCCGCCAGGCCATCCTTCAGGGCAACCGCAGGCTGAGCAGCAAGGCCCTGCTGGAGGAGAAGGGGCTGAGCCTCTCCCAGCGGCTCATCCGCCACGTGGCCTACGAGACCCTGCCCCGGGAGATTGACCGCAAGTGGTATTATGACAGCTACACCTGCTGCCCTCCGCCCTGGTTCATGATCACGGTCACCCTGCTGGAGGCAAGGACCAGGCTGGAGGGGGGGGGAGGTTGTCAGGGGTTCGGGGGGGGGGGGGTGGGGGTGGGGGAGTAGCAGATCCAATAGCCTTTGTCCTGCAAGTCAGAGCCTTGTTAGGAAACCCAGGGGTTATTATACCCTGGGCTGCAAAGAGAGTCCAAAATTTGGGGGTTTTGTTTTGCTTTGTTTTTTTTTATTTTTATTTTATTTTATTTTATTTTATTTGTGTGTGTGTGTGTGTGTGTGTGTGTGTGTGTGTGTGTGTGTACACGTACATGTGGGGGTGCCCACTGAGGCCAGAAGAGAGTGTCAGATCTCTTGGATGTGGAATTACAGGCTGTTACCTGGTATGGATGCTGGCATCACAGCTCCTGTTCTCTGGGAGAGCGGCAAGTGCCCTTAACTGCTGAACCATCTGTCCAGCCTCTTGTTTTACTTTCTGGTTTTTTGAGACAGTGTCTTACTCTATTCCCAGGCTGGCTGGATCTCATATGTAGCCCAGGCTGGCCTCCAACTCTTGCTCCCTTAGCCTTGGCCTTCAGCTCCCAGGCTGGGCTGTGCCAGCTGCCTAGTCTAAGTGCTATCAATGAGCACTCCCAGGCGAAGATTACTTGCAATTTTTTTTTTGCTGTAGCCAAGTCCCCATGTTTCTTCACCCTTTAAAACAGCAGAACACATCGGGCAGTGGCGGTGCATGCCTTTAATCCCAGCACCTGGGAGGCAGAGGCAGGCGGATCTCTGAGTTCGAGGCCAGTCTGATCTACAAAGTGAGTTCCAGTTCCAGAGAAACCCTGTCTTGAAAAAAAACAAAACAGAAAAATAAAATAAAATAAAATAAAACCCCTAGCAGAACAATGTGACAAACTCATGGATTGGGGATTTAGCCAGACAAACTCAACAGAGCCAATTTATGTAAATTCCTCCCTTGGAAGGCGAGAACAACAGCTGGGAGCCCCTTGGGACTTCATTTCCAGACTGTAATGTAGAAGTCGCCAGAGCATCCCTATGCTGTCACTGGAAGGACACCTCCATAGAGGGAGAGAATGGCTGGGATGCTCCCTGAATACAGAAACACACGCTTACTTCTGGGAGGGAGTGTTTGTGAACGAGAAAATGAAGTTTTTAAAGAACATTCTCTCTTTAAGGAATCGGCCACACATTGTTTAAAAAAAAAAAAATCACAGGCTAGTGCGTCTCAAAAACAAATCATTTCAACCAAGAACCATTTCTTTATTTTTTTTCCACTTTATTATTTATTTGTGTATGTGCATGTGTGTGTGTGAGCTTGTGAGTGAGAAAAAAGCCTCAGATTCGCTGGAGCTGGTAGGCAGTTGTGAGCCTCTAATGTGGACACTGGGGATTGAACTGGGGTCCTCTGAAAGAACAGGCCCCTCCCCCCCCAGTTGAGCATTGGTGGCGCACACCTTTAATCCCAGCACTCGGGAGGCAGAGGCAGCGGGATCTCTGTGAGTGTGAGGCCAGCCTGGTCTACAGAGCAAGCTCCAGGACAGCCAGAGCTACACAGAGAAACCCTGTCTCAACCCTCACCCCCTCCACCCCCCAAAAAAAATATTTGTAAGAAACTCTAAAAAACAAAACAAAACAAAAATCTACCCTTCTCTGTTCTGCACGTAG
>CABHPQ010165102.1:0-34797 GCA_902168405.1 Peromyscus aztecus | reverse complement strand
GTGTGTGTGTGTGTGTGTGTGTGTGTGTGTGTGTGTGTGTGTGTGTGAGAAACCTAGGTTCCATACATGTTAGACAAGCACTCCACCGCTGGCCTCTATTCCCAGCTGCCCGCCCGAGCAGCTTCTTGGAGAACAGCGGGGCATGTAGCCTTTGGTAATCTAATCTGTGTCCAGGAGGCATGGTCCATAAAGCCCAGCCCGACCTTCCCTGATCGGGTGCCGGGCCTTGAGCGGCCCCTTTGTGTTAAACTTGACCGTTTGCTCTGACTGTCATTTTGTCAATTGAAAATTTAAAATTAGATTTGTTTATTTGTTCCCTTACTGGGCGTGTGAGGAGAGAGGCTGCATGGTGCCCTGTGTCGGTCAGAGGACAGCTTGCAGGAGCCTCTCCTCTCCTTCCACCATCTAGAGTCTAGGGCTGAGCTTAGGTGGTCGCCTTCACCCACCGGACCCTCTGACCCTGTTCGAGACAGGGTTTCTCTGGGAAGCCCTTGCTGTCCCGGAGCTCGCTCTGTACACCAGGCTGGCCTCAAACTCACAGAGATCCCCCTGCCTCTCCCTCCCAAGGGCTGAGCTTAAAGGCATGCGCCACCACCTGGCTGAATTTTTTAAAATTTTTATTATATGTACTTGCTTTATGTGAATGAGTATGTCTGTACACCACATGCATGCAGTGTCCACAGAGGTCAGAAGAGGGTGTTAGCGCCTCGGGAGCTGGAGTTACAGATGGGTGTAAGCTGCCACGTGGGAGTGAGGGATTGAACCCGAGTCCCTAGTAAGAGCAAGAAGGGCTGTCAACTGCAGAGGCATCTCTACAGCTCCTGGCTTTGTTTAATTTATTTATTTTATTTTTTGTGAGTGTGTGTGTATCTGAGTGCATACATGTGCTTGCAGCCCATTTTGTTGTTCTTTTAAGAAAGGGTCTCTTTCTTGTCGGGCATAGTGGTATATGCCTTGTGTCCCTGCACTCATGGCAGAGGCAGGCAGATCTCTGAGTTCGAGGCCAGCCTGAGTGAGTTCTAGGATAGCCAGGACTATACAAAAAAACCTTATCTTGAAAAACCAAAATAAATAAATAAGAAATAAAGAAAGGAAGGGAGGGAGAGAGAGAGGGAGAGGGAGGGAGGGAGAGAGAGGAAGAGAGAGAGAGAGAGAGAGAGAGAGAGAGAGAGAGAGAGAGAGAGAGAGAAGGAGAAGGAGAAGGAGAAGGAGAAGGAGAAGGAGAAGGAGAAGGAGAAGGAGAAGGAGAAGGAGAAGGAGAAGGAGAAGAAGAAGAAGAAGAAGAAGAAGAAGAAGAAGAAGAAGAAGAAGAAGAAGAAGAAGAAGAAGAAGAAGAAAGGGTCTCACTCTTTACTCCAGCTAACCTCAGACTTACAATCCTCCTGTCTCTGCCTCTGGAATGCTAGGACTGTAGCTGAATGCCACCACTCTCAGCTGCAATATCACTTTTAAACCTTTGACCACTGTGCAGTCTAATTAACTATTGGTACCCATTTTCAGATAGGGAGACTGAGGACCAGATAATTCAAATAATTTGCCTAAGTTGGTCCAAAGGAGCCAGTGTTTGTGTACAGATTGGGTCAGATTTCAAAACTCTGCAGCTGTATAAATTTGAGCCATCAATATAGAAAAAAGAAGAAGAAGATACTCAAACAGCTGATTTAACTCTCTTGGAGTCCGAGGCTTCTGTTTTCCATAGAGCTCTAGTAATCGGGGTCTTTGATTCATAAAAGATAGAAGATGAAGGAACATGGACCTGCCAGCCAAGTCCAACGCCAGCAACACTACAGAAACCACAGCTGGCAGCAAGAGAAGAAACAAAGAGCAAATTCAGGCCATTGTGTTTGGAAGGGAAAACTCCACCCTCCTGGATTTCTGTACTGTGGTAGCCCAGCCTGGTACCCAAAACTTTCTTCTTCTGCCTTTTTTTTTTTTTTTTTTTTTTTTTTTTGAGACAGGGTTCCTCTGTGTAACAGTCCTGGCTGTCCTGTCCTGGAACTTGCTTTGTAAACCAGGCTAGCTTCGAACTCAAAGAGATCCACCTGCCTCTGCCTCCTGAGTGTTGGGAATAAAGGCGTGTGCTACTACCTCCTATCCCCCAGACATTCTTAAATGGTTTTGCGCATGCTCTGATTATCAACACAGGAACACAGCAGTGCATTTTACAGTGAGTTCCCGAGAAACCACCAAAGTAAACATACTTCTAGGGCCTGAACAAATATACTTAGTCATCTGAAAAGAATGAACATCCGTGGTACCTAGCTGAAGATAAGGAGGAACCAGAGACTTTGGGTGCTGTTGATGGGTGTATAAAAGGTGCAGCCACTAGGAAAACGGTCTGGCCGTTCTTCAGAAAATGAAGCATGGGGCTGGGGAGTCAGCCCAGTGGGGTGAAGAGCACTGGCTGCTCTTCCTTGGATTCCCAGCTCCTACTACATGGTGGCTCACAACCATCTGTAACTCCAGGTCTAAGTACCTGACGCCCTCTTCTGGCCTCCTTGGGAGCCGGGCACACATGTGGTGCACAGATATGATTGCAGACAAAATAAAAATGCACATGGAATAATAACTTGTTTTGTTTTGAGATGGGTTCTCTGTGTAGCCCTGGCTGTCCCGGAACTCACAGAGATCTGCCTGCCTCTGACTCCCGAGCGCTGGGACTAAAGGTGTGCCCCACCTTGTCCGACTTCAAATAATGATAACTTTAAAAATTTTAACCTTAAGATTACCGTATACTGTGGCAATTCCACTTCGAAGTTAAAAGTAGGAGCTACTTGTCCACCTTGTTCATAGAGATATTCACAATAGCAAAAAGATGGCAGCCATCCAGGTTCCCACTGACAGAAGAATGCGGTGTCAGAGAGGCAGATACATACACTAGAACTGCCTAGTTCTGCTCAGCGCACAGTAGGTTGTGCCTGTGATTGTAGCCCTTGGGATGCTGAGGCAGGAGGATTGTGAGTTAGCAAGCAGTTTGGGCTGTATAGTGATTCTAGGCCAACCTGGGCTACCTAGCAAGGCCTTGTATCATAAAAAAAAGAAAAGAAAAGAAAAAGGAAAAAAGAAAAGGAAACTGACATGTGACATAATGCAGGTCATCCTTGAGAAGGTACACTTTAAGACAGTCAGGAAAAAAAAAAAAAAAAAAGCCAGTCAGCCGGGCAGTGATGGCTCACGCCTTTAATCCCAGCACTCGGGAGGCAGAGGCAGGCTGATCTCTGTGAGTTTGAGGCCAGCTCTGGTCTACAGAGCGAGATCCAGGACAGCCAGAGCTACACAGAGAAACCCTGTCTCGAAAAACTGAAAAAATAAAATAAAATGAGCCAGTCACGGAAGGAGGAGTACTGTGCAGGGCCTCTGCACACTCTGCAGTCTCAGCTGCATGAAGCGCCCCGGATAGATAGGCATGCTGGAGGGGAGCCCTAGAGGTGGTGGTTGGGGGAATTGCAGGGAGGGGCAGCAGCTGCAGGGAAGGGCAGCTCTTGTTCGTGGGTACAGGGTTTCAGTTTTGCACAGTGAGAGGACTTTGGTGGAGAGGCAAGAGAGAGGGTAGTGCAAGAACGTATTTGGTGCCATTCACCGGTGTGCTGAAACCTGCCTGAGATGCTAAATGTAGGCTGGCAAGATGGCGCAGCTGTGAAGGCACTCGCTGCTGGTCCTGGCGCTATCCAAGTTCCGTCCCTGCAACCCACATGGTGGAAGAAAAGATCAAATCCTGCAAGTTGTTCTCTGTCTACAGGTGCGCCATGGCACACGTGTGTGGACATACACCACACACACTTACACTAAATAAATAAAGTATAAAAACTTTCAGCCAGGCAGTGGTGGCACTTGCCTTTAATCCCAGCACGCGGGAGGCAGAGGCAGGCGGATCTCCAAGTTCGAGGTCAGCCTGGTCTACAGAGTGAGTTCCAGGATAGCCAGAGCTACATAAAGAAACCCTGTCTCAAAAAACTAAAAACAACAACAACAATAAAAATTTACAGGTGCTAAATCTTATGTCTGTTCTACCACAATGTTTTCTAAATTTTTTTTTTTTTTTTAGTTTTGGTTTTGTTTTATTTTTGTTTTAAGAAAACCTATATAAAATGGGAGAGTGAGGTTTTACTAAAATTAAGGTTTAAAATCATGCCTGTCAAGGAGGCATAGACAAAGAGATCAAATGACCCCATCACACGCAAGTATCAGACAGATGTGGAGTGAGGGATGTTTTCTGATAAGTGGGTGCTGGCTATGGGCACCTGTCATTCAGGTGGGATGGCAGTCTCCTGTCATGTCCCCAGTGCCCATCAGGAATACCACCCTGGGCAGTCTTGTGCCTAGTAACTGGCCTCTCCACTCTGCTTCATCCAGGTTGCCCTTTTCCTGTACAACGGGGTCCTCCTGGATCAGTTTGTACTGCAGGTGACGCACCCTCGGTACCTGAAGAACTCTCTGGTTTACCACCCGCAGCTCCGTGCACAGGCTTGGCGTTATGTGACATACATCTTCATGCATGCAGGGTGAGTTGGTCTCTCCACAGTCCCTGCAGGAGAGTGAGTGAGTGGCCTGCCTACCTGGGGTGAAATTATTACGTATTATATATGTAAACAGTTTATATATACATTTACATAGGCATATTTTAAAACTATTTTTTTTTTTTACAGTGTTGAGGATTGGACTTAGGGTCTCTGGATAGGCAAGTGCCCTAAAACTGAGCTCCAAACTCTGGAATTAAGTTTTCAGTTTCTTTTTATTGACTTGGATGCAGATCTGAGATAGCTTCTTGAAACTCAACCCATACCAAACACACTGTGGTTTTACAGTTTGTGGGAAGGAGAAACAGAGAGGGTAGGATGCTGAGAGCCTGAAATGGGGTTGGCCCACACATTTAACAGTACAGTTCTATGCACTTGCCAGAGGGAGGTTGAAATGTTCTGTTTCCCAGTGGCCAAAGAAAGCAGAAAGGGTCATGTGACCAACCTGCCACCAGAGTTCTTAATTTGTGTGTGTGATTGCTCCCACAAGCCAAGTAAAGGACTGATTTATTGGAACTAGTTATTTCCCATCACAGTCTGTTCCAGGGCAAGAAAGCCTGGGGTCCCTCTCCCAGCCCTGAGAAGTTTGGAGTGAGTAGAGGGAGCGGGTGGACCCCTTCCCACATCAGGCAGGAGAACTTTTCTCTATAAGAAAGACTTTAAGAGAAAATGTTGCATTGCTAAGTTACAATGTTTCAAGATGTTTTGAGACTATCTTTGATTTCCGGCTCCGTAGTGCTTGTAGGTATGGTGAAAGACCAGAGTGATCCCAGAGCTGGTGAACAGCGCAGGTCAAGCTGATCAGACACCTGGGCTGTGACTTTAAGCTACTCACTGCCACTCTCTGAACCTTGGCATCGTCCATGTTAGCTCCTGAGGCTGCTAGGTCCTGGGCATGGCTAGTCCCTGTCACTGCTGCAGATGCAGGCTGTACCTGTTACCACCAGGTCCCTTATGTGTATCCTGTCCCAGCTGGAAGGAATCTTTTTCCATGGCAATCATCCCCTCCCCAGCCCAGGAGCTACTCAAAGGCAAAGCCAATGCCGCCTTGCACCCTCCTGGCTCCCCAGTCTTTTGACACACAGCGTTTGTCAGGTGAGTTAATGAGAGTGTCTGTCACAGGGTCGAACACCTAGGACTCAACGTGGTGCTGCAGCTGCTGGTAGGCGTGCCCCTGGAGATGGTGCATGGAGCCACCCGAATTGGGCTTGTCTACGTGGCCGGCGTTGTGGCAGGTAGGCTGGTGGGCCCCGCGGTGCTCCTCCCCAGGGAAGGCCAGAGGAGATCCCGTGGGTGGGATGAGCCCAGGCTTCCTGGGCATCTCCAAGGTTCCTGACTCTGGATTGTCCTCCAGGCAAATTTCCCGCAGACACCCAGACAGGGAGGTGTGTTCCGGTAGCGGGGCAGAGCACTTGATTTGAAACCGGACTCTTGACAGAATTCCTGTTGCAGAACTGCTGTGCTCTAGCTGTGGAAGCCTGGGGAAATTCCTTGGTCCTTTTGGTCCCCTCAAGCTTGTAGAGAGAGCTACTGAGAGCTGCCCGCTGTCGTGTGGAGGCCACACACGTGACAACAGGTTCCTTCTACTGGGCAAGGTGCAGAGGGACACCTGTGGTATGGATGAAGCCAGGCAGCTCTTTGGCCAAGGCCTATCTGCACCCGTAGGGAGCTTTTTCTTCTACCCAGAGCAGCCATGGATCCCTTGATTGACCCTATGAGGACAGGACAGTCTGGCCTAGGAGGTAGTGGATCCTCCTGGTGGGAGAAGTCTGTGTGCCTGGTGGGGAGGTGGAACACGTGAGCTGAGCAGCAGGGCGATTTCTCTCCAGGGAAGGAAACTGCAGTCCAGCCTCTGAGTGTCAGACCTCCCTCGTGATGCCTCCGACTTTCCTGCTGCCTGCTAAAGCCTTGCCACCTCAGCTCCTCAGCTTGACAGCGGGGGCCCAAGGGAGGTGTGTGTGTGTGTGTGTGTGTGTGTGTGTGTGTGTGTGTGTTTAAGATCTTAATCCTTTCTGAATGGCATTAAAGTTGTCATCAAGAGAGCTGGGCAGCCTTGACCTTGTAAACAACAGGCAGGCAGTGATGGAAGTAACCAGAGCAGGAAGAATCCCACTCTACCTCCAGCGGGCTAACCTGCTGATTTGTAGACCCTGTGCTGGGGAGACCCTCCCTCCCAGTACTGTCTCTGGCACTTCTCTGTGTGCCCAGATCCTTGCCCCCTTAGACCTTTACCAGCCTTTCCCTGAATCCAGCACCTACTGTGTCCTTAACAGAGGTCTAGTGAGCACCTCCAGGTTCCAGACTCTCTCAGCCACCCACACACCTTCCAGTCATGTGTCACCTGGGGATTTATGGATGTACGTTCCCCACCTAGATTCCCCAGAGTCCCAGATGTTAAGTGACAAGGAACGGGGAAGGCACTTGTAACACTTGCAGTTAGTCAATTAGACCTGGGGCGGGGGCGGGGCGGGGAGAGCAATAACTCGGAAGACAGCAGTGAGCAGTGAGATTCCAAATGACTCAGCCCTCACCCAGAACGGATGACACAGTGGAGAGACAAGGCGAGCCTCCCTCCCCAGTGATGTCAGTGCGGAGTGGGAAGGTGCAGACAGAAGCCAGGCACGTCACCAACATATGAGGCTGTGAGGCTGCCACTCCGAGCCAAGGGCACACGGTGCTCTGCCTGAGCCATGGAGTCAGGCCGGAGGGCTTTCTGGTCACTACAAATCATGTCATTGACCTCCACAATTGAGTGGGTTGATCTCCCTACACTGAGGGGATCCCTTACAGACAGTTAGACCTTGGCCAGAGAGCTAGTCCTTACCCACGACCAGCGTGTATGGCGTCCTCACCACCAAGCCACGTGGCCAGTAGCTGCTCTTCTCTACCCGGTGTGGATACGGAGCCTGAGGCTCACACTCCTGTAATGCCAATGCTTCAGAGAGGATCAGAAGTTCCAGGCCAGCTTGGGCTACATTGTGAGAAAGCAACAACAAAACAAAAACCAGAAGCCAGGGTTTAGAGGAACAAGTGACCTGCCCAAGAAGATTCAGCTTGTAAGAGAGGGGTTCCCACACAGATTCTGTGACCCAAAAGATTGCCCGGGAAACACATGAGAATCAAAAGGCAGGCCTTTGCAGAAAAATCTGTCAGAAACCAAGGGAGGCCTTGATCAGTATCTGGCTCTGCTTTAATCCCTGCCCAGTGAAGGTATTCCAAACCCAAGGCCATCCTGTTTTAACGAGTGATGGCTAACTACCAGAGCACGTATATAGAGTTCAGGCTTGGAGTAGCGGCCTTGTGTGTCATCACTGATACACGTCATAATTTTATAAGGTCCGTAAGGTATCCACTGTCATCCCCATTGTACAGACCATTCAGAAAGGTGAAATCAACTCTTCTAAGTAATCAAATTAGAGTAGAGCCCTGTGCACTGAACCAGCTCCTGGGACCAACACTGAATATGAACAGTGACGTCACTAGCAATCTTTTAAAGCCACTGTCTTAGCAGAACCTGTGGTCACACGTCTGTAATCTCAACACTTGGGAGGTAGAGGCAGGAGGACCAGGAGTTCAAGGTCATCCTTGGCTATATAGTGACTGTGAGACCACCCTGAGCTACGTGAAATACTATATCAAATACAAACAAACACAGCACCTAAGTGTATCAGCAACGTTTTATTGCAGTTTGTAGAAGCAGGTATGCATCCCTAGAGCTCAGCATCTGTTAGGTAATAAATATTTGTAGGGTAGATGAAAGACTACATGAATAAATAAAGAAACATTGCTTAGAGGGAAATGTTCTGCCAGTGTTAATTTGAGTTTTTCATAATGGCCAAGGGAGATGTTGGAGAACACCTGCCTTCAAAATTTTCAGGCTAAAACCACCACAGCTGTGCCTTAGTGGCGAGGCCACCACTTCACCTGCACAATGGCATGGACCCAGAATATGTTTTGAGAACCAACCCCCCTTGGTTTGTGCTGGTCTGTGCTGTGCAGAGGTGTGGCCTCCCAGCTTGCCATTGTCTTCCTGGCTTCTGTCCCTACCACCTTCACAAGATTTGTCCTGACTTTATGGGCCTGTCAGCCATGAGTTTTGTAACAGGTTATGAAAGAATCTTGCCTGGTCTACAGTCTCCCTTGATGGCTTTTACTACTCTGTATGCATAGATCCTATGTCCTTTGGTCCCAGCCAGTCCCTCCAGGCCCCAGCTGATGTGTGGACCTTAGGAAAGTCTTGGAAGGTAATAAGGTTATAAAATGAGGTGCATGCTTGTTATCCCAGCACGCAGGAGGCAGAGTGGGAGAATCTCAGCAACTTTGACGTTAACCTGGCCTACATAAGACCTGTCTTTACAGGGCTGGAGAGATGGCTCAGAGGTGAAGCGCACTGGCTGCTTTTCCACATGGCAGTTCACAACTATCTGTAACTCAGGTTCCAGGGGATCTGACACCCTCACACAGACCTACCTGTGGGCAAAATATCAATGCACATAAAATAATTAAAAAAAAAAAAAACCTGTCTTTAAAAGATACTTACATCTCAATCCAAAAATAGAAGTTTCAGTCCCTATCTTCAGCCAAACCTGGGGTCATTGAATTCTTTGTCTGGGAAGAACTGTGGAGCCCCATCCTGTGGGAGACAGATTTGCTCCCCAGGCTCTACCCCACATGGCCAGGGGATTCCCCACTCCGCTTAGTGAATTAGGGAGCCCAAGGAAAAGTGGTTTCACGCTTTAGACTTCCTCATCTCATATATGTGAATACTGAAGCCAAAAGAATTTAGGAGCAATGCCTAAGGTCACACAACTGGTCAGTCACATCCCTCATCCCCCCCCTTCCACACTCCTGCCAGGATTCCTAGCTGGCCCCTGGCCTGAGGGTCAAGACACTAAATACAGGGAGAGTGAGGTCCTTCTGTCCCCCGGAGGCTGCCCTGATGCATCTCTGGCACTGGTGGAGTGCTCTGGAGCCCAGAGAAGGGGCCAGGTTACATTGGTCTGCCGGAGAGAGGAAAGGGACCAGCTGGGTGAGGCTGGGGCTCGCTGGCTGCAAACAGTAATTAATGAGGAGCTGGCTGGGGCAGCTGGCCTGCGGCACTCTCCCGCAATGCAGCAGCCCTCAACCGGCGGCCAGGAGAGCGTGGGAATCTTTTGTCATGCAGATCCTGCTGCCTGTTTGTTACCCTGGGATCCCCCACCCCCACCCAAGGCCCCCAGCTTTGGGATATTTATGGCCGAACCCTGTGGGCAGGCCAATAAAGGGAGAAAGTTATCTGACAGTAGTTAGATACCAATTAAAGCTGAAAAAAAGACTTGACAGAGGTAAAGGAAGATTTCCAGTTGCCATGGACTGGGAGAAGGACTTGTGAGTCCTCAGGTCATGATAGCTTGGGGTTTGTCTGTTTAAGTTTTTCTGAGACATCACATAGCAACAATGGGTCATAGGGACCTGGAGAGGGAGTGCCATGAGGCAGGTGGTCAAAGGTGCTCCCAAGGGACCTCTCTCACTGTCTCCATCCAGATGGTCTCGGGTCCTGGTTCAGGAACTCCCTCCTAGGTTGTGGGCCCCCACCTTTGTAGAACTTGCAGATTTGGGCTCTCAGCCTCTTCCTCCTCTCTCCAGCCTTCTCTCTCCAGCAGCTAATTGACTCCTGAGCCCGCAGGCGTTTTCCAACCGAGGTTTCTGCTTGCTCACCCAGGCCAGCGGCTCCTCACCCTCTGTGCCCTGGGCTCTACCTCCTGGTTATTTTTAGTTTCCTGTGTCCTTCCCTGGAAGCCAAAGCATTGATCACACTTAAATGCGACCAGAACAATAAATTTCCCATCTCCTCTCTGCCCAGCTTCCCTCCTAGGACCAAAGTTTGTCATCCCACACACCAACAGCCACAGAACTGCCCTCTCTCTCCCTGGAGTGTGATGTCATCACTCTCTGGACTTTTCAAGGACATCCTCCCTCCAGAGAGGCCCCACTTGGGAGATCCCATGGGCCTTTTGTGCTTTAGCTTGGCTGGCAGGAGGTGGGAGGTGATGCTGAGCAAGTTTGTAGATTCAGCTGAGGAAGGAGAAGTGGAAGGAGGCAGAGGCCACCTCTGAACTAACGTGGGAAGTGGCCGCCACAGAGGCCAAGAGCATGGGTTTTGATCAGCGTGGTTTTCAGGCTGGGGAACTGCTCTGTGACAGAGTGATGGCTAGCTTCTGTAAGGCCCTGGGGTGGGGAAGAGGGCAGAGCAGGATTCAAATCCTGGTTCCGGTGCTGGGATGAGAACCTTCCCTTGTGCCTGTGGTGAGTGTGTTAGCACCGGCCTCCAAGCTTGGCCTTCAGGGTGGAAATGAGCCTTGAGAATAGGAGGGAGACATGTTTGTACACTGCCTGTCCCGAGTGGAACACCTTCTGTCCCCTGTGGCGGCTTCTTGTCACCACCAGATGATGCTGACGACAGATGACCTGGCTTGGAATTGGTCCCACTTGGGGCCAGTCAGACTTTTCCTTTGAATCTTGGTTTCCCGTCAGTAAAATGAGAAAGCTGACCCCCGGGGGTCATTCCTCCATACACAGATCTTCTGGACAGTCCGGAAGAAGCCACGAGGCAGCGTGGCATCAAAAGGGAAGGATGGAGCCTCTTGCTGTGGAGTAGCTCTGCTCTGATGGCGGAAAGCAAGGGCCAGGGCTGGGCTGCACAGTGGCTCCAACCTTCTTGATGGTTTCCACTCTCTCTGCCAGGCTCCTTGGCTGTGTCTGTGGCTGACATGACTGCACCTGTTGTGGGCTCTTCCGGAGGGGTGTATGCGCTCGTCTCTGCCCACCTAGCCAACATTGTCATGGTGAGCAGCCCCTGTTCCCCGTGGATCTGCCCTGTCTCTCCTCTGTCATCACTGGGCTCGGACATTAATCCCCCATAGTTCTCTCAGCCTGGCTGGAGCATGGTTCATACCTGCATCTTTCTCTGCAGACCCATTTCAGCGGGATCCTTCCCAGCTGAGTTCATATTTTCTCCAGCCGTGCTTGGCCTGCAAGTGTGCCTGTTTCCCTACCCCATGACCGAAAGCAACTTGGGGAGAAAAGAGTTTGTTTGGCTTACACTTCCACGTCACTGTTCCCCAGTGAAGGAAGTTAGCACAGGAACCCAAGTAGGGCAGAAAGCTGGAGGCAGGAGAGGATGCGGAAGCCGTGGAGGAGTGCTGCTTACTGGCTTGCTCGTTATGATTTGCTCAGCCTGCTTTCTTATAGAACCCAGAACTACCAGCCCAGGGATGGCACCACCCACAATGGGCTGGACCCTCCCCCATCAATCAGTAATTAATAAAATGCCCCTCAGTCTTACCTACATCCATTTTTTTTTGCGGGGGAGGGGTGGTTCAAGATAAGTTTCTCTGTGTAGTCTTGGCTGTCCTGGAACCCTCTCTGTGGACCAGGCTGGCTTTGAACTCACAGAGATCCACTGGCTTCTGCTTCCTGATAGTTGGGATTAAAAGCTGTGTGCCACCACCACTGGCTAATCTACACCCAATCTTTTTTTTTAATATTTATTTATTTCATGTATATGAGTGCTCTATTTGCTTGTATGCCTGCATGATGGAAGTGGGTATCAGACAGAAGAAGGCATCACATCCCCTTACAGATGGTTGTGAGCCACCATGTGGTTGCTGGGAATTGAACTCAGGACCTCTGGAAGAGCAGCCAGTGCCCTTAACCACTGAGCCATCTCCCCAGGCCCCTACACCCAATCTCATGGAGGCATTTTCTTAATTGAGGTTCTTTCCTCTCAGATGGCTGTAGCTTGTGTCAAGTTGATATAGAACTATCCAGCACAGCTAGAACACGTGGTCTTTGTCATAGACTGCAAAGTAAGAGGACTTCGGGGGCTGAGGAGATAACCCAGTCCATAAAGTGCTTTCACACAGGCGTGAGGACCCAAGGTGACAGCTTCTCGGTGAGCCCCTCCTGCTCCTGCCCTTGTCACCTTTTCCCTCCCACGCGGCAGCTGTGACGCTTGATGGCGGAAGTCTTTTGGAGTCTCTACATTGTCCCATGGTTATATCTGGGTTTTTGTTTTTCGGTTAAGCAGGCCATTGCCATGTAGCCTAGGATGTCCTGGAACTCAGTTCTACCTCAGTCTTCCTAGTGCGGAATCTGTCTTCTCTTCCCTCTGTCTCTCCCTCCCTCCTTCCTTCCCCTTTTCTGGGGGGCGAGGTTGGGGGCAGGGCTATCCCAGGTTGGCCTGGAACTCCCTGTGTAGTCCAGGCTGACCTCAAACTTGTGGCAGGCACTCCACCTGCTTCAGCCCCTGGAGTACTGGCTGCCCCTCCTACCTGACTGGAATCCCGCTTTCTAGATCAGTCAGTCCCATTCTTGCTGCCTGGCTCTGAACACCACCCTCTTCTCTTCACTCCCGCCCCCTTGGTGAGTTGTGAGTGGGGGAGGCCGAGGTACTACGATTGATTGCTGAATCCTGGCAACTCCCAGTATGTGCTAGTAGAGAGACTGCAGGTGAGTGTGGGAAATGGTGTGTGAGTGTAAGGGTTCTGGGTGTGTACCTGTTTACCCAGACGGCCGCTGAGGGTCTGTGTGCCCAGGACTGCCTCACAGGGCCCTTTTAAATGGGTCATTCTCTATCAATGCTGTCTTTCCTCAGACACAGCTATTCCTCTGAATTCTGCCTCCTGCACCCTCCCGCTGCCCCAATTCCTCTCAGTTGGAGGAGAAAGTACTGACCTCCTCCCTCCCATTCCTGCAAGATAGGGATGTAGAGATGGGGACGGGGATGGTGTGTGGGGGGGGGGGATGAGCAGACCCAGTGGAATGAGAACACGGGAAAGAAGAAAAAGGCAGGGCTTTATGAAGAGCTGCCCACTCCCCACCTCATGAGGTGCAGCTGCGCTACCCCAGAAGTTCCCATGGGGAGAAGAGTCCACTCAACACTGAAGGGCTGGCCGCGGGCGCCCAGGGACCTGTGAAACAGTTTTGTTCAGTTTACGCTTCTGTCTGGAGAGCAACCCATGGCCATGGAGATGAGCGGTCCCGTTGAAAACCCTAGGCCTTCCCGGAAGAAAGCAGCTCCCTGCCTGCCTCCTGGGAGCTGCCAGTCCTTGGAGTTGGCTGTAATGGACTGTTCTAGGGAGTTGTGTTGTGCCTGTTGACACCGAAGAAGGCTTATTCTCATGATGAAGGTTAGTTTCCCCTCATCAGGGGTCTGTCTTGGCCCAAATTAGGTCAGTGCTGAGATGTATCAGGTCATCCCATTTGAAATAGTACACACCTTTAATCCCAGCACTTGGGAGGCAGAGGCAGTTCGATCTCTGTGAGTTCAAGGCTAATGTGGTCTACAGATCGAGTTCCACGACAGCTAGAGCTACATAGAGAGATCCTGTTTCCAAAAAAAAAAAAAAAAAAAAAAGAAAAAGGAAAAGAAAAGACCATTAGTGTGGTTGGGGAGTGTTTAAATGTTAGCAATTTTATATTCTCCAACCTAATATAGATTATTTATTGATTTACTTCCAAAATGAGAGCGGAGTGTTTATTCATTAGACAGTATCTCATCAAAGTGAAAGGGCAGAAAAACTACGGATTTGACAGTCAGGAAATCTAGATTTGAGAGACACCTGGTGGCTGAGTCTGTCACTATGAACCTTTGGGACTCCAATTGCTCTCATAAGGCGGTTGTTACGAAGACGTGAACAAACCAGAACACGCTTTCCACATGGCAAACCACCACTCGGCAGGGAGAGCCTGTGTACATATGCATGCACATTCGTGTATGTAACTTATTACATTTGGGTTTTATTTTGTGTGGGGCTGGAGTGGGGGGGGGGGGGGCATGTGTGCCACAGTGCAAGCATGGACGTCAAAGGACAACTTTGGAGAGTCCCTTCCGTCCAATGGTTCCCTAGGATTGAACTCAGGTTTGGCTGCTGATGCCTTTACCTGCTGAGTCAACTTAGCTGCCTTCTGTGTGATTTTTTTAATGTATGAATTATGTTTCCTATCTACAGAGAAATCAGAAAAAAATTTTTTCTTTTTTCACTTTCTATGTGAGTTGGTGTTTTGCCCGCATGCTTGTCTTTGTGAGGGCGTCAGATTCCCCTGGAACTAGAATTGCAGACAGTTGTGAACTGTCATGTGGGTGCTGGGACTTTGGAAGAGCAACCAGGTCCTTTGGAAGTTCAAGGCCAGCCTGGGCTACATAGCAAGACCATGTCTCAAAAACAAAACAAGGGGCCTGGGAGCTGGTTCAGTGGGTAAAGGGTTGGCGGCAAACACATAGGACCCGAGTTCAGATCCCCAGGACCTTGTAGAGCTGGATGTGGTAGCACAGGCCTGTGATCTCAGTGCTCCTCCAGTGAGACAGGAGGTGGGACAGGAGACTCTCCAGAAGCTCATGGGCCAGCCAGACTGGAAATCCAAGCAGCAAACAGTAAGAGACCCTGTCTAAACAAAGTGGGAGTAGGATGTTGTCCTTGACCTCCACGTGTGTACCTGGTACACATGTGCCTTCACTCACATGCACAGACATGTAGACACACACACACACAGTTTTAATATACCCTGAAAGTGTGTGTGTGTGTGTGTGTGTGTGTGTGTGTATAATTTCTAGTTTACACCAAAGAATTAAAGTCAGAAAATATTTCAACCAAAGATGTGGCTCACAAAAAGGCTTTCAATCAAGATTTCTTATTTTAAACACTGGAAATAGAAAGATCCACCTGATTGAATAATTTATTAATTGCCTGCTGCTGGGGCCCATAAGCCAGAGTTCCATTTTTAAATATGCAAGCTATTTACTTACACTTGGCCGTGTGTTGGATGGTTTCATAAAATATTTGAGAGCCAAATCTTTGCAAATTGAATTTCATTGTTTAAGCTCAAGAAAGATAACTGCTAAAAACAAAGAAAAACCTCTGCCATAAGGTTTATGCGATTAAAGGAAGAGCCTCTTGTAGGACAGATACCTCAGGAGTGATTTGTATGCCCTGCTTTTGTGGTGTGTGTGTGTGTGTGTGTGTGTGTGTGTGTGTGTGTGTGTGTTGTACTGAGCATTGAACCCAAGGCCTCACTCATGCTAGGAAAGTATTCTTAATTGGTTGGGTGAACATGTTATCAAGGCGACTGGTTACCTTCTTGTTCTCGGTGGCTCAGCCTGTGAGGGCTCACTCTGTGAGGCTGTGGGAGAGAAGGAAATGAAAAGGCCTTGGAAAGGTCTGGTTCCCTAGGGGCTGGGCTCTTCCACATTTATAGCAGCAGTGTGCCTGCTGTGTGGGACTCCTTTTCTCTCCTGGTGCTTCACTGCACTCCTGTTATTGGAGGGAATAATGGGTCGTGAAATGGCCAGGGAAGACTTTCTAGTTTAACCCCTTCGCTGCTGGGAGATTACAATTCACTGGGATTCCCTCAGCTCCGAGAGCAGCTGGGTAGACAACAAAGGCAGACAAAATGTCTCACTGTCTCTTAGAGTGTGGTTGACAGAGCTGTGGACCGGGAGGACCATCTGCTTGTTAACCTCTGGGGATCTTGAAGTGGCCATCCTGGATCCATCCTCACCTTCTTCCCTAAAGTGCATGCGCAGGGTTGGACTGGATCAACCATGGCAGTCCTCAGCGCTTGCTCACAGCTGGGGCCAGGCAGCTTTGCATACTCATGAAGCTACGGAGTTGAGTGCATCTTGTGGCTACAGAGTGAACTTGAGACCAGCATGGGATACCTGGACCCTGTGTCAAAACAAACAAACAAAAAAAAGGGGGGGCGGGGAACAAACCTGTGATTCTGACCTCAATAGTGCTTCGGTAAAGCAGAGCTTCCCCTCTGTCCTGGGTCATTTGGACTCTGGATTTATTTATTTGCTTATTTGTTTGTTTTGAGACAGGGTTTCTCTGTGCATCCCTGGCTGTCCTGGAACTCACACTGTAGTCCAGGCTGGCCTTGAACTCACAGAGATCCACCTGCCTCTGCTCCCGAGTGCTGGGATTACAGGCATGCGCCACCACCGCCCGGCTCAAAACTTACTTCTTTATAACTTTTCCTTTCTTTCTTTTTCTTCTTCCTTCCCTGCTTCCCTCTTTCTTCTTTCTCCTGGGAGTAGAACCCAGGATCTCATACTTGCTAAGGAAACTCTCCTGCCACCCTGCCTCCTTCCCACCCCATCGTAATAATAATATAATAAACCATTCCATGTGCAGGCCAGTGGCGTCAAGTGCACTCACACTCCTGGGCAGCGGCCAGCACCACCTTATCTACCAAACTTTTTCTTTCCTAAGGCCATGTAACCCACCGTCTTCCTGCTGCGGCAGGCCGGAGGCTCACTTCAGGGACTGCTGGCTCCATGGGACTCACTGACCCCTGTTCAGCTCCCTGTAAGGTGCTGTGACAGACATGAGTAGTCCCTGTGCTACTCTGCCATCTGCTTCTAAGTAGAACATTCGTCAAGCAGATGTTAGACATTCTGGTTCAAGAGGGGCCGTGTGCGGCCCACCTCGCTAATGAAGAAGGGCTTGTTGTGGACAGGGTCTCAGCGTGATTCCCATGCTGGCCTGGAACTTGCCATCCGCCAGCCTTCCAAGGACTAGCTGATCCTCCTCCTCTTCTAATTGGAAAGAATTAAGTTTATTGAATACAAATCACTTGTGATTTACAAAGCAATTAGCAAAAGGATTTACCAAAGGGGTATTGTGTAAACAGTACATTTTCAAATACTCCTTATTTAACTTTTTATTTTATTCACTGATGTGTGTATGGCGCTGGCGAGCATGTGTGCCCTGGCGCATGTGGAGAGGCCAGAGGACAATTTGCAGGAGTCAGTTCCCCTTCCACTATGTAGGTCCTGCAGCTCATACTTGGCGGCAATCCATCTAGCCAGCTGACAAGTAAGTTTTTTAAAAAATCTATAATTGTACATTTGGTTTTTCCAAGTTTACATGACGTCACCACAGTGCAGATGTACACGCAGTCGTCAACTGTAGAAAACACAGAAGAGTGTCTGGGTGACTGGAGCAGAGGAGCGCGTTTCTCTTCCTTTTGGTTTTTCAAGACAGGGTTTCTCTGTGTAGAACTGGAGGACCTAGAACTCGCTCTGTAGACCAGGCTGGCCTCGAACTCACAGAGCTCCGCCTGCTTCTGCCTCCCAAATGCACGCGCGCGCGCGTACGCGTGTTGTGTGTGTGTGTGTGTGTGTGTGTGTGTGTGTGTGTGTGTGTGTGTGTTTAGGAGCCCTTTTCTTTATCTTAAGAAAATGAAACTCCTACAAGTTAAGGCTTGTTCACAATGTTAAGACATTAGAATACTTCAAGCTCTTTGTCTGTAAGAAAAAATGATGTTTTCTCGGCAGCTTCCCCAGGTCCTGTTTCCTCCACTGTCACCCCTATTTGGGGCCCCTGGGAAGTTTAATCCCTGTTACTACAACCTCAAAGGAGCAGGAGAGCAGGGAGCAGGGCCTGGACAGCCGGATGGACGGGACAGATGGAGTAGATGGGAGGGTACAGAAGTCCCTGGCCCTGCCTGGTCGCCTCCTCAGCCAGGGCCAGTGTGCTCCAGGAAGAGCTCAGGCTCATCTCTGTGTGTGCATGCATCTGTGTAAGTGGAATTACGCTTTGAATGCCCTGCAGCCGCTGTGCCCCTCAAAGGAACCCCGCGGAGGAGTCTTTTGTAAAGTGAAAAATCCTTTTGTAAGATGAACAATTGTATTCTGTTTATTGACTCTAGAGGCTCCAAGTTTTTGGAGACTCTCTGGGGAGAGAGAGACTTGTTTGAAGACCATCTGGCCCCCTCCCCTTCTGATGCTTGCTCCTCAGGTGCGGAAGCCCCATTAGGAACCTCCACGGTGACAGGAAACTCACGACCCACACGACAGGTCATTCATTACATTTTGTTCCTATGAGAGAGGGAAACTTGTCTTGAACAGGAACAGTGATTGCACGCTGGTGAGAGAGAGTGCAAGCTGAAGAGAGAGCCTGACCGGAAGGGCTCAGTTGATGCCGACAAACTTGCACTTGACCCCAGAGTTTGACGGTGTAGGATCCTCATTCATTCTTCCTGGGCACGATTCCTTACCCGGATGCTTCCACTTTGACGTTGCTGGGGGTCCCATTCCACATTTCTTGTCACCCGTGGACCACAGCAAAGAATCACACTCTTGGCCGGGCGGTGGTGGCTCACGCCTTTAACCCCAGCACTCAGGAGGCAGAGCCAGGCGGATCTCTGTGAGTTCGAGGCCAGCCTGGTCTACTGAGCGAGATCCAGGAAAGGCACAAAGCTACACAGAGAAACCCTGTCTCGAAAAACCAAAAAAAAAAAAAGAGAGAGAATCACACTCTCAAGGAGTTCACTGTCTGAGGTGGGAGACAGAGACGCTCTCTCCCTCGATCTACATGCTCTGCCCTGTGTGGCTCAAGACCTTTTATGACAGGGATAAACTTACCATTGTCCGAAATCCCAAAGCCATGCTGGAAGGTTCTACAGCTAAGCCCCAGCCCTCACTCAGTACTTCTTGGAGTGGCTTCTTGTGTACCTGCAGAGGAGACGCCTGGTCCCAAACTGATGGAACTCTCTCCCTTTCCTTTAGAACTGGTCAGGCATGAAGTGCCAGTTTAAGCTGCTTCGGATGGCTGTGGCCTTGATCTGTAGTAAGTACTGATGGACATTGACGGAGCGGGGTTGGAGGCGGTGGTGCGGGACTAGAATACAGAGATGGCTCTGCCCTTGCCTTCCAAGAACTTGTGGTAAAAAAGAAAAGGTGAGGCATGTCAGTAATGTGTCCAAAGCAGGGACACCCCAAGGAAGCCTTTCTCTTCACCCTGCCTTCCTGATCTTTGTTGATTTGTTTTTTGAGACAGGATCTTGTGTATCCCATGTTGGCCTTGAACTCACTAAAGAGTCAAGGATGACCTTGAACTTTTTTCTTGTGTCACAACACTGGTTGTATATGGGCCTGGGCTTTGGGCATGCTAGGCAAGCACACTACCAACTGAAACCACATCACCCAGACTGCTCCCCCCTCCTTCCCGCGCGTGCGCACATGCGCGCGCCCGCGCCCTTTTTTTTTTTATTTTGTTTTTCTAGATAGAGTTTCCCTAAGTAGCCCTGGTTGTCTGGGAACTCACTCTGTACACCAAATGCTGGGATTAAAGGTGTACTCTGGGGGCTAGAGAAATGGCTCACAGGTTAAGAGCACTGGCAGCTCTTCCAGAGGTCATGAGTTCAATTCCCAGCAACCACATGGTGGCTCACAACCATCTGTAATGAGATCTGGTGCCCTCTTCTGTCATGCAGGTACACATGCAGGCAGAACACTGTATACATAATAAATAAACAAATCTTCAATAAATAAATAAAGGCATGTTCCACTATGCCCAGCTCCTTTCTTCTTAAACTTAAAAAAAATTATTTACTTTTATTTTATGTGTATGGGTGTTTTGTCTGCATGTATGTCTGTGTACCACATGCATGCCTGGTGCCTAAGGAGGTCAGAAGAAGGCATCAGATCCCCTAGAACTCAGTTATAGACAGTTATGAGCCACCATGTGGGTGCTGGGAATTGAACCTACATCTTCTGCAATAGCAACAAGTACTTTTTGTTTGTTTGTTTGTTTTGTTGTTTTTTGAGGCAGGGTTTCTCTGTGTAGCCCTGGCTGTCCTGGAACTCACTCTGCAGACCAGGCTGGCCTCGAACTCACAGAGATCCGCCTGGCTCAGCCTCCCGAGTGCTGGGATTAAAGGCGCGTGCCACCACCGCCCGGCACAATAAGTACTCTTAACCACTGAGCCATCTCATCTCTCCAGCCCCACTTTTTCAACTTTTTAAAAAGTATGCAAACAGAAAAGTACCCAGTGACCAGTGGGGTCAAGAGAAATAGCTGCATGACTTCTTGAGTTGTGAACTTGACCTTTTAGAATATGTATATTGTATGTGCACTTGTGTGTGCATGCACATTTCAGCTTGCAGGTTTTTCAGGCTGAGGAGTTAAGAGCACTTACTGCCATTGCAGAGTATCTGGGTTTGGTTCCCAGCACCAATCCAGCAGTTCATAACTGGTTGTAACTCCAGATCCAGGGAATCCAAAGCCCTCTTTTTGTCCCTGTGGACATCTCACATGCCTGGTGCACAAACATACAAGTAGGCAAAACACCTGTACACCTAACGTAAAAACAAATTTCTTTTTTAAAAAAAAACTTGCAGTCTTGCCCGATGGTCTGACACATGTCTATAATCCTAGCACTTTGGGAAACTGGGGCAAGAGGGTTGGATTTTTTACACCTTTGTTTATTCATTTTCAGGTGCATGGGTGTTTTGCCTGCATGTTTTGTCCGTGTCCCGTATGTATGCAGTGCCCAGGGAGGCCAGAAGAGGGCATCAGATCCCCTGGAACAAGTTACAGACATTTGTGAGCCCCTATGTGGGTGCTGGGAATCAGACTCGGGTCCTGTGAAGAGCAGCTGGTGCTCTTAACTGCTAAGCTATCTCTCCAGCCCCAAGAGAATTGAAATTTGAAGCCAACCTACATAGTAAAATGTTGTCTCGGGCTGCCCCCACCCCCACACATACAAAAAAACCTTGTACTTTTCGTAAAGTCACAAACTGTAGTGACTCCCATGCTCAGCTTGTGCTGGGGCCCTAGTCAGGACAAGTCAGTTCTACTGACTGAGATGTCTGGTCATAAAGACAAGCAGGACTCAGCAACTGACCAAATATAAGAGGACATGTCTGAAGCTTGATGATGCACACCTTTAATCCCAGCATTTGGTTAGCAGAGTCAAGAGTGAGAGGAGGGAGAGAACGCATTCTCCTTTACTTTCCAAAACGTGTATGCAGAGCATATGATTAGGGTTAATTCATAAGTGTAAACTTGAGCTTTTGAGAGTTCTAAGATCACCCAGCTCAAAGGAAATATACCTTCAATGAATATTGAAATATGTCAATACTAATGCTCCACAGTTTAACCAAGCTGGGCAGGGATCACCAAGGGTTTCTCAGCCTGGGCTAGCCACCTGCTGTATGGTAGGAGGAAGACACAGCCAGAGCAAACCCTGTTGGAGTCAGGCCTGTGAAGGCACTCCTCAATTTCACCTCCACAATCCTTACCTCTTACTTTAGGCCTTTGGAAAGTCAAGTCTGTCCCTGACCCGCCAGGAGCCCTTCTTGGTGGTGTCTTTTTTTTTTTTTTTTTTTTAAATAAAAACCACTGTAAACATAAAAGCTGGGGCTGGAGAGATGGCTCAGTGGTTAAGAGTTTTCTCAGGGGTCCTGAGTTCAATTCCCAGCACCCACATGGCAGCTCACGACTGTCTGATGCCCTCTTCTGGTGTGCAGATGTATGTGCAGACAAAGTACTGATATACATAAAATACATAAATAAAGCTTTAAAAAAATCATAAAAAGTGTTGGGGATTTAGCTCAGTGGTAGAGCAAGGCCCTGGGTTCAATCCTCAGCTCAAAAAAAAAATCATAAAAGCTAAAATGCTGATGGAGAGGTGGGAGAGGAGCCATCATCTTGGACACACTTTTCCTTTATTGGCCCCAGGACCATCTAAGCAGCAGCAGCAACAGCAGGAAAGCTCCACCAGGTTGGCATAGTGCCAGAGCGCGGCCCCACTGCTCTTTTTCCGCCCTCTGCTGACTGTCTGTGGAGTTGCAGGGCCCTCTGAAGACATCTAGTCCCTAAAGGGAAAGAGGTTCCTGGGACAAGTGGTTAAATAAAGGTGGAGAGGCACACTGATGAGATCTGGACTGTCTTTGAATCTGTCAGATTTGCCTTGGTGTCCCTCTGGGTCTGGAAAATAAGGCTAAGAATACTTACTCTCTCAGGGACTGAAGAAATGGCTCAGTGGTTAAGAGTGCTTGCTGCTCTTCCAGAGAGCACCTAAGTTCAGTTCCCAGAACCCACATCTGGCAGCTCACAATGACCTGTAACTCCAGCTCCAACTCCAAGACATCTGATGCACTCTTCTGGACTCAGCAACACCTTCACATTCATCACACACACACACACACACACACACCTGTAATGAAAAATTAAAATTTAAAAAAGGGGAGTGGCTGGAGAGAGGGCTCAGAGGTTAAGAGCGCTGGCTACTCCTCCAGAGGACCCGGGTCAATTCCCAGCACCCACATGGCAATAGACAGATGAAGAAATGGCCCCAGGATGTAGCATGGCCACAGAGATGCCAGGGCCTTTGGACAGAGCTGTGCCTTCCTTAGGGTCTTCTAGCAAAGTCCCTCTCAGCATTCAGATGACAGTTCAAACATTTCCTCTTAAGCTAGGTGGTGGTGGTGCATGCCTTTAATCCCAGCACTGGGAGGCAGAGGCAGGCGGATCTCTGTGAGTTCGAGGCCAGCCTGTTCTACAGAGTGAGTTCCAGGAAAGGCACAATGCTACACAGAGAAACCCTGTCTCAAAAAACCAAACAAAACAAAATTTCCTCTTGAGAGGCCCTGTCTGACTCCTCAAAGACTGCCCTGCCTTGTGCCCAGCATGGATTTTATATTGTCTTTTTGCCTCGTGTCTGTAGCTCTTAATGAAATTGTCTTGTGAACGTAATTGATTGTTGATTTATCGCCAAACCCTGTAGGCTCTTGAGATAGTTTTGTCTCTGTGATTACTGCATTTGGTCTCATGACAGTGAATGAGTGAATGGGTGACTGGGTGGCTGGTGTGCCCGGCCTCTCCCCAGCTCCTGCTCAGGACTCTGCCGTGATGTCTCTCTGTTTCCTCCCTTTGCAGTGAGTATGGAGTTCGGTAGGGCTGTGTGGCTCCGCTTTCATCCTTCGGCTTATCCCCCGTGTCCCCACCCAAGCTTTGTGGCGCACTTGGGCGGCGTGGCTGTGGGCATCACCCTGGGTGTGGTGGTTCTAAGGAACTATGAGCAGAGACTGCAGGACCAGTCGCTTTGGTGGATTTTTGTGACCATGTACACCATCTTCGTGCTGTTTGCTGTCTTCTGGAACATCTTTGCCTACACTCTACTGGACTTGAAGCTGCCACCGCCCCCTTAAGGGACTGGAGGACCAAGGCGGGGAGGGGAAGAAGCAGAAGCATCCTGAGGAAGTACCTGCATCTGTTTCTTATCGCCAATTCAGCAAGACCAGGGGGAGCAGGAGACTCTGGACCGGGATATATGTGTTCAGTTTACAAGGATGGGGGAGGGGATGGATGCAGCTGCTGTCATTTTCCGAGGCTGATCTGATGATGCGGGGTCAGGGGGAAGGTCTGGGTAGGGTGAGAGTAGCTGTCCCATGTGCTCCCCTCTCACTGCCACAGAGTGAGCAAATAGCCTTCTTCCTGGTCTTCCACCTGGAGAGACGCTGGCATACAGAGAAGTTCTGAGGGCAGCCACAGCCAGGCAGGCCTTCCCCAGCCCAGAGGTGACTGTAGGCTAGACCATGTTCTCACTGCAGCTCAAGGTCTGGTGCTCTGGTGGTAGACATGTTGGCTTTGATCTGGGGGAGCCAGGCTCAGATCCTATCAATGGGTGCAGTAGCATGGCCCCTAGGACTGGGCAGGGCAGGAAGATGCTATATTCTTGCCCTGGGGGATCTGTGAGAGGGCCCCATGCCTGAGGCAAAGAAGTTCATTCCACATTTCCCTTGGGAAAGGCCTGGGACCAATCTTCCCTCTTCCTGCCTGGAGTTGTGAATGCTGGCATCTCATACCATCACTTCTGCATCCATGCCCTACCTGGACTTTGGGGTCTTTTCTTTCCTTTCTACTGCCCTGACCCTACTTTGTGCCTCTCTTTTGGGTGTGGAGACAGGGTTTTGGGGTGTGTGTGTGTGTGTGTGTGTGTGTACTGTCAGGCAAGTCAGAACCTGCAGAGGGAGGAAGTGGGGGCAGTGTACACATGAGGTTGCCTGTAAGGGATCGCTGGAATAATGGATATCCTCAGTGTGCTGCAGCGGGCTTGCTCAGTGGCCTTGCTTTTAGCATAACTGACTCCCCTCTTTCCCATCTGGCCCTCCTAAACACCTCCTGAGCATCATCGACCAGCAGAAAAATTGTCCGTGCTAGAGGGAAGACCAGAGCCCCACCAGGGCCTTTGAGAGGGAATGCCCAGCTGTGTTCTGGTTCCCTCTGGGGTAGCCTTCATGTCTGTTCTGCCTCCTGTAGAAGAGAGTTTTGGGGATGAAAGAAAGCCCGGGATAGTGATACTATGGCCATCTCTCCAAGGAAGCTGTAGCAAAAGACATTTTGGTGAAAAACTTTGCCCCAGGGAAGAGCTGCTGGGAGCTTGGGTGAGTGTCCAGGGTGAGAGCAGCTGTAGACTGAGATGGTTAGATCTGGAAGGGGGTTGGAAGTGTGGTTGAGAGAATGGCCTTGTGTTGCCCATTCCCGGCAGCCTCAGCTGCCAGAGCAGGAATTTGGCAAGGCACCCAGTGCCTGTGCCCCTCTAAGACAGTCTGCTCAGGCTGGCACTAGCGGAGGCTGGGAGGCCAGTGACCTTTATATTGGCGTTGAGCCTCTCAGCCCCTGAGGGTCCAGCATGAGGAACCACGGCCTGGGAAGTGAGGGGCCGAGCACACAGGAGCAAGAGCAGGAGGGTGGGCGCTGCTCCTGGGTCCCCTCCCATTCCAGCAACAGTTCCCACCTGGTCTCCACTCTCCTGAGTCCCTCGCCCCTTCCTCTCCAGTGTGGCCGCCAGTCAGGGCTGGGATTCAGGGGGCAGTGGCACTCTGCATGCTGGTGGCTGGAGGTTGGCCTGGGGAATCCCCAAACAGCAGCTATGTAAGCTCGCTTGCTTTTAAAGGGGAGAGGAGTCATGGAAACCAGGGAAGGGAAACCAGGCCTTCAAAAAAGAGTGATTTCGCTGTAATGACACCATTCATCACTCGTTTTTTAATTAGGAAAAGCTCCCTAATGGGGCTCTTTTGACTCTCAATTTCCATGTGAGCCATTCTTGCCTAGAGCATTAGTGGAGGCATTGCTCACCGAACCCAGATCTTTCTCTAGTGTCCAATTCAGTTTGCAGATAATGAGGATTACCCAGTGCTGTGTGCTTCCCAGGGCTGGCTGCAAGCGTTGACTCTCCTCTGCCTTAAAAACAGTGCCCGACAGTGAGCTGCCCCTCCAAGGACTAAGTAAGTGAAAAACAGAACACTAGCCGCAATGTTGGTTTCTAAATATTTTTGTATTGTGTACATTCTGTATATTTTTGTTGTAACATATTATTTGAGCACAGATTCCATTAAAGATTTTTTTTTTTTTTAAGCTATCAGTTATTCCGGAAGTGACCACAAGGGCTGCCATGGAAGTGTTTTGTCTGGGCCTGGCTCGTGGTGGGTGGGAGAAGGAGAAAACTGGTAGTGGTGGGTTGATGGTTTTTGGTACTGGTGATTGGCACTGTCTTCCTTAGCCTTCCCTGAGTGGTTGGTGAAAACTGATTGTTCTGCCCATACTACGCCCACGAAGGGAGCTTCCTGGACAGTTTTGGAGGTGGATGCCAATAGTCGGAAACTCAGCCCGAGTGACAGGCTCAGTGCCAGTGTCCCCTCAGGCCTGGCTTCCCTTCCACTCCTCCAGCTCTCCTAAGTGCCTCACTCGGCACTGCTCTAGGGATTGACAGTTGGCAAGGGAATGAAGAAACAGCAAACACATGGACTCAAGGGCAGAGAAGCTGAGATCGGATGGTCCTGGGTGGAGAAGCCGAAACCCTGCCCCGCAAGCTCGGAGTGCTTACTATATACCGTTGAACAGGGGAGCCAGGTTATGGCATCCAGCTGAACAAGGAGGCAGGTGCACCTAATCTCAGATAGGCACGGGCTCTGTAGGCGTGCAGTCTTCAGGCCATAGACATGTGGGGGGGCCAAAGCTGTGGTGGACATTGTCTGCACACACTGTCTGCATTCACACACAGAGCAGAGGAAACCTTTGCCATCCCTCTGGGCCTCACCCAGGGAAGGCTTTGCTACTCCCTTGGGGCTGACACACTGGGGTCCTTGACATGGCCTTGCCCATGCCAACAACACACATTCACTCAGGACTTCACTCACTACATATATATAATCATGTGTATGATTAATATATGATTGTTATTATTAGAGAAGTCTTTGAAATGCCCTGGAGACCTCTTTCTCTACCCCAGTAAGCCTAGTTTTTAGGTCCTAGGGCCATCAACAACTTAATCTTGAAGAACAGGGCATGGTCAAGTTCACATCCAGAAGGCGAAATGAAAGTAGCATCTATGCTCAGGGCAAAGCCTGGGACTTCGGAAGTTTAACAGCTGAGCTGGCTTTGCATGGATGAGGCCTGAAGAGCCAACTGTGTGCCCGCCCGCCTTTCCCAGATCAGCATCAGCCTCTAGCTTCCCAGTTAACATGTACTGAATGCCTGAAGATTAAATTGCCCTGTAAAGTGTAGAATGGGGGTCGTTTCCCTTCACATCAATTTCCTGTGTATTACTGAAAAATGTTCCCAAACAATGTGGGAGCCATCCCAAAACTAATTAAGTTTGCCTTTGGCCTCCTCCCATTTCCCCTTACTTTTCTGTTTCTTCCTGTCAGATTCTCATTCATCAAGTAACTTACTAAAATGCTTACCAATGATAATTTAAAAAATGAAAACAGCTGGTTGTGGTGTGCACGCTGGTAGGATTTGCTGAAGGAGGCAGAGGCAGGAGGATCACGAGTTCGAGGCCAGCCTGGGCTACACATAAAAAAAAAATTTAAAAAATAAAAAATAAAAAATGAAAACAATGGGGAGTAGTGGCATACGACTTTAATCCCAGCACTCAGGAGACAGAGACAGGTGGATCTCTGTGAGTTCAGGGCCAGCCTGGTCTACAGAGCGAGATCCAGAACAGCCAGAGCTACACAGAGAAATCCTGTCTAGAAAAAAACAAGGAAGGAAGGGAGGGAGGGAGGGAGGGAGGAAGGAAAACTAGCCAGGCACACCTCTTCAATTCGAGAGACACAGAACAGACCTGAGTCCGAGGGCAGCCAGGGCTGTACAGAGAAACCCTGTCCAGGGGAAGGGACAATTTACTAAGTCCCTACTTACGCTAGACAGTGAGGTAGACCTTTTCATAGCTAATGTTTTGTTTTGTTTTTTTCAAGACAGGGTTTGTAGATCAGGCTGGCCTTGAACCCACAGAAACCCACCTGCCTCCACCTCCTGAGTGCTGAGATTAAAGGAGTGTGCTACCACCATCCTACTTGTTTTGCTTTTGAGACAGGATCTCACTGTGTAGCCCTGGCTTGCCTGGCTGGTTTTAAACACACAGATTAACCTGCTCCTGCCTTCTGAGTGCTTGGATTAAAGGAGTGTGCCACCACACGTGGCCATTTTCATAGCTGCTGTATGTGAAATGCTTATAAACAAAACAATCTCGTATTTGTACAACAGTGGAAGACTTAGAGTTTAGTTACTTGCTGATAGGAAATCGTACAGCTGTAGCCACACTTAGGCCATCTGGTTCCCAAGTTTTATATATATGGGTAGGGGTTTGGGTTTTTTTGAAACAGGGTTTCTCTATGTATCCTTGGCTGTTCTGGAACTAACTTTGTAGACCAAGCTGGCCTTGAATGAACTCTCAGAGATCCACCTGCCTCTGCCTCCTGAGTGCAGGGAGTAAAGCCATGCGCCACCACCGCCTGGCCAAAGTTTATATTCTTGGTCCCTGGATATTTGCATGGGATGTAAAGGGAATTAATCTCATACATATGTTAAGAGGCAGTTTCTGGCTGGCTGTAGTGGTTTGTGCAGGTAGATCTCTGTGAGTTCAAGGACTTGAGTTCAGTCCCAAGCACCTATGGAAAATCCAGGTGTAGTGCACACTTGTCATCCCAGTGCTGAGGCGGCAAATCCCTGGGACTCGCTGGCCTGCCAGCCAAGCCTACTTGAAAAGGCCCAGGCCCATCTCCAAGGTCCTCTGGTCCACACACACACACACACACACACACACACACACACACACACACGTTTAAAGTGAGCCCACCTCACTCGAAAGCAGCAGGGAACTGGAGTCTTTGCTGACACTTCTCCCTGTCACCCCCAATTCCAGCAGAGTTCTGTCACTTAATGTGTGTGTGAGAGAGGAAAGGACCTGTGTCCTACAGGTGAAACGGTTTTGTTTTTTTAGGTTTATTTATTATGAATACAGTGTTCTGTTTGTATGTATGCCTGCAGGCCAGAAGAGGGCACCAGATCTCATTACAGATGGTTGGGAGCCATCATGTGGTTGCTGGGAATTGAACTCAGGACTTCAGGAAGAGCAGCCAGTGCTCTTAACCTCTGAGCCATCTCTCCAGCCCCAGGTGAAACTGTTTTAGAGCACAAATAAAACATGATAAAAATTGTTTACCCCTTCCTTGTGCATTCCAACAGGTGACTAGAATTTTTTCACACATGCCTCAGTGTATGTATATGTATATGTGTGGGAGTGTGGTGTGGGTGTGTATAAAAGGTATAATTTCCCCATAAACTTACTGGAAATTACTGAAAGTGTGAACTGAACTCAATTAGATAAAAAATATCTGCCTTGATTAGAAGCTGTGCTTTATTATAACAAATATAGTTACATTTTTTGATACAAGGCAAGCATATATTTCCTGTGTGTTGCACACAAGCACAAGTTTATTCCATGTCTGAACATCACTTTTAAAATTTAATACACTCACTTATTAAAATTTGAATACAGTACAGGTTTCAGGTCATGAGCTGTTTCTTCTCAGGACCAACAAGATAATCAATTCCATGACATCTTTCTCCATGTCTTTAATAGCGGTACAGAATTGATCACAGACTTCTTTTTAAACATAAGACTACTATATACATTGCAAAGAAAGTACCTACAAATAAACAGTTATACTTTGCCTATATCCACAAGTGATTTAATGCATTTTGCTTTTATTTTTATTATTATTTTGGGTGAAGCATTCACTTTTATTTTTATTATTTTTGATGGAGGCCAGAGGTCAATTCTGGGACATCAATTCTCAGGAGTTATCTACCCTTTTGTTTTCCTGTTTGTTAACTGGCTCATTCTGAGGGATGCATGTGTAGAGATCAGAGAGCAGTTTGCAGGAGTGGGTCCTCTCCTTCCACTGGTACATGGATTCTGGAGATAGCTCTCAGGCCATCAGCCTTGGCGGCAAGGCCTTTATCCACTGAGTTCTCCCTCCAGCTCATTTTCTGTTTGTTTTCCAATAAGGTCTCTAAGTGGCCTGAAGCTCACAAGTCAGCTAGGCTGGCCGGCAGGACTGCCCCTGCCTCATCAGCGCTAGGATTACAAGCACATGCTACCACACTGGACTTTTCTGTGGAGGTTCTCAAGATCTAACTCAGGTCCTCATGTTGGCATGGCAAGTACTTTACACTGAGACAGTGCCCTGGCCCCTACATTTATTTTCTAAAGACCATTTGTCACAGACTCTTGACTGTGAATTTGAAAATGAAGATTTTTGTTTTACAGATTCAAGATGTTGATGTCCTAATGTTGCTCATTACAAAATGATTTCAACATGGCCAAGTGCATTAGGAAAAGATTCCAGACAAGTGCCGCAGAGCTGCTGACTATCGTCAGAAGGCTAGCAAAATGCTACCTCGATTCTTTTCTATACTGCCTGTAATTCAGGTTATTAAACTTTAAAGCATATGAAAGCATTTATGAAGATCCTGAATTGTATTTCTCATTAAAGGAAAAGAAAGGGCGTGGTGAGTCATGTTCCTGGACTGACTTAGGGAGAGGAGAAGGCAGAAGGTCACTCTCAGTCACTCTGAACGTTAGAACTCAGCTCTTAGCAGTTAAGAGTTCCTCAGTTTTATAGGCTTCTGCTCCTCTGAGCATCCTGAAGGCAGTGAGAACACAAGGCTTCTGATTTTCTAAACCAAAGTCATTATCAACTGGATTTATTAAAGAGCTATGCAGAACAACCATGGGTGTGGACGCAGCCGGCATCCATGGGAATCAGAAAGGGCCGCCCAAGGGCGCTCACAACTGATTCAGGGTCAAACAATCCCGGGCTGTTACACAGGTCCAAACTAAAGTCAATGAGCAATTGTGACAGGAAGAATTGGTTTGCATTTTTAAAATTTTTAAAATATTACTTATTTATTGAGACAGGGTCTCACTATGTAGCCCTGATTGACTTGTTGCTATGTAAATCAGGAAATCAGGCTGGCCCTGAACTCACAGAGCTCTGACCACCTCTGGCTTGTGAAGTGTTGCATTCAAAGGCATCACCACACCTGGCTTCCAGGTTACTTTCTTTTTCTTCCTTCCTTCCTTCCTTCCTTCCTTCCTTCCTTCCTTCCTTCCTTCCTTCCTTCCTTCCTTCCTTCCTTCTTTCTTTCTTTCTTTCTTTTTTTTTGGTTTTTCGAGACAGGGTTTCTCTGTGTAGTTTTGGTGCCTGTCCTGGATCTCGCTCTATAGACCAGGCTGGTCTCGAACTCACAGAGATCCACCTGGCTCTGCCTCCCGAGTGCTGGGATTAAAGGTGTGCGCCACCACTGCCCGGCCAGTTTACATTCTTATATTTGCTTGTGAAGGATATTTATTGTGTTTACTGTTTTTTTTTTCTTCCCTTAATACTATTTAAGAACCCCAGCATTTTCATCTTTAAAAAAATAAATAAATAAAAAAGGAAGAAAATACAGGTTCCTGGCAAATAACTACCTGTAAATGATGTGGTCACTTCTGCAATAGCTTTTCAATCGAGAGACTTTCATATTGAAGCTAGTACATCCATTTTTTTTTCTTTTTTTTTTTTTTTTTGGTTTTTAGATAATTTTATATGTGTGTTTTACCTGCATGTAGGTCTGTAAATTACATGTGTGCCTGATGCTACAGAGATCCGCCTGCCTCTGCCTCCTGAGTGCTGTGATAAAAGGCGTGCGCCATCACCGCCCAACTCATTTTTAAACTCTTATACACTCATGATTTATTTTCACGTTGGCTTTAAAAAAGTGGTTTCATCATTCATGCCAACGATCAGTCTGTATCAGGCACCCACAGGATAAACAGATCTGTCTTTGACACAGTATGGGAGTGCAGGTAAGACCAGCATGATGATGACTGCTATGCAGTCCAAGCTGGACACAAACTTACTTTGTAGCTCAGGCTGGCCTGGAACTTGAAACCTGCTGTGGGATGGTCTGTATGTTAAATGTGTTGCTCTGATTGGTTAATAAATAAAACACTGATTGGCCAGTAGCCAGGCAGGAAGTATAGGTGGGACAAGGAGAGAGGAGAATTCTGGGAAGTGGAAGGCTGAGGCAGAGAGACACTGCCAGCCGCCGTGATGAGAAGCAACATGTTAAGATACCAGTAAGCCACGAGCCACATGGCGACTTATAGATTAATAGAAATGGGTTAATTTAAGAAAGAAGAACTAGTTAACAAGAAGCCTGCCACGGCCATACAATTTATAAGTAATATAAGTCTCTGTGTGTTTACTTGGTTGGGTCTGAGCGGCTGTGGGACTGGCGGGTGAGAGAGATTTGTCCTGACCCTGGGCCAGGCAGGACCAGGAAAACTCTAGCTACAGAAACCTCTTGCCTCAATCTCCTGAGTAGTTGGGATTACAGGCATGTGTCATCACATCTCACTGGGATCATATAGTTCAAAAAAATCTACAGTCTATTGAGAAAGAGAAAAACCTGCTAAATATTCCAGGAAGCTCCTGAGAAGCCAAAAATCACCTCCAAAGCTTTTTAGGCAGCACATGTTTGAAGCTTAAAATTTATGAGACTAGCAATGTAGCAAAACTCCACAATTGTAATACACACTATCTGCCTAGGACTCTGTGAAGATAATCCTTGGATTTTTTGTTTAATTAAGTTAAACAAAAAAGGACAAAAGGAAGAAAGAACCTGGGTGTTTCCAGCCATCTTAGGAGCAGGACAGTCCTATAAACGATGACAGCTAGTCCCACCCACGCAGCCTCAGTACATGTCATGACCCCAAACCTCAGTCCAGGGCTTCTCTCATGAACTCTTCAGTACATGTCATGACCCAAACCTCAGTCCAGGGCTTCTCTCATGAACTCTTCAAGGACCGCCACCACACTCTTGGCTTCGGGCATTTCTTCATGTTCCACTTTAACAATCTTCAAAAGAATATCTCCACTGCCACAGTTCTTAAGGAACATGTAACATTTAAACAAAGCATAATGATTCATCTCTGCCTGTCGGATAAATCTCTTCAAATTGTTTGTGTCTTGGATGGCCTAGGGAAAGATTACCCAGTTAATCTGTTTAGTGAGATAATGACGAGGCTTGAAGAATGCCCCCTCAAGCTGACACTCAGGGTGTGTTGACAAGGCTGGCTTTTGTTTTATTTTGTAGTGAAATAGGGTCTCACTGTGTAGCCCCGACTGGCCTCAAACTCACAGAGGGTTTGCCTGCCTCTGCCTCCTACTGCTGGGATTAAAGGTGTGCAACCACACACCCGGCGAATGTTGGGCTTTTTAAAAACACCCCGTTATTCCTATTGCTAGTGTGCTTTGCCTTTGGTGTAACAGAATCTCACATTTAAAAAGACTTTTCAAAGTCTCCTGCCAAGCCTTGGTGGCACACGCCTTAATCCCAGCACTTGGGAGGCAGAGGCAGGTAGATCTCTGAGTTCAAGGCCAACCTGGTCTATAAATCGAGTTCCAGGACAGCCGAGGCTGTTACACAGAGAAACCCTATCTCAAAACACCAAAAAAATTTTAAAAAATTAAAAATCTCCTAAGGTGACAGCACTCACCTACCAGAATTTGAAATCATTTGTGTACTGAAACTGATATGCATCACAAATTATCAGCTTCATGTCCCCTAAATATAAACAAGCAATTCACCACCAAGTATTGCAAATGAAATGGCATGCATGCAATGCTGCTGGACGGCAGGCAGGTGCCTTCTGTGACTCCAGGACTGTGGGCTCCATTTAAAGAACACTGTGACTGTAAAAGCCAGTCACTGATGCTACCACCTGCAGTAATCAGATTCAGAAGAGATACACTGTATGTGGCTTACCTTTAGTTTAAAGTTCTCCAGGACTTGTCTGAAAAGAAAAGGGTTACCCGCTTCAGCACCATGTAAGAAAGCCTGCATCCAGTCTTCACAGAAACGGTTGCTTCCTAAGCAACAGTAAATAAACAAAATTAAGTACCACAAAGCACATGTATGTCAGCTTAAAAGATTTTACTTTTATTATTTTCAATTATGAGTGTGTGTGTGTGTGTGTGTGTGAATACAGGTGCCCTAGGAGGCCTGAAGTGTTGGATCCCTCAACGTGGGTGCTGGGAACTGAACTCTTTCTTTCTTTCTTTCTTTTTTTTGGTGGTGGTGGGGGGGGGGGGGGGTTGCAGTTCCAGACAGGGTTTCTCTGTGTAGTTTTGGTGGCTGTCCTGGATCTCACTCTGTAGACCAGGATGGCCTCGGAACTCACAGAGATCCACCTGGGTCTGCCTCCTGAGTGCTGGGATTAAAGGCATGTGCCACCATTGCCTGGCTGAACTCTTTCTCTGAAAGAACAGCACATGCTATTAACCACAGAACCATCTATCCAGTCTTAGCACATGAATTTTTTTCTTTTCTTTTCCTTTCTGAGACAGGGTTTCTCTGTGTAAGCCTTGACTGTCCTGGAACTCACTTTGTAGACCAAGCTGGCCTTGAACTCACAATGATCTACCTGCCTCTGCCTCCTGAGTGCTGGGATTAAAGGCGTGCGCCACCGCCACCAGCCCCATAAATTTCTTTATAAAAACATTTATAATTAATTATTTAAAACTTCCCTTGCGACTTCAAAAATAAGTTAAGCTTACCACATGGTAAGAAATGCCCAAGCAATTGAAGCCCCATCATCACGTTTCCCTCTATCCCAGCAGAAAGGACCTATATATGCTTAAGTTTTGGCTAGCTACCTTTACCTTATAGATGAATGTTTTGTATATGGTAAGGCTTTGAGTGTTTTTCTTAGTGGCTGTTTCACTAAACAGTATGTTTCAGAGACATTTAACATGTATTCTAGCTTGATTTTATCCGCTCGATATTCCATTGTGTGAATTAGCAAATTTATTGATTTTTTTTAATCTTTTTTTTAAAGATTAACTTATTTATTACATATACAGTGTTCTGCCTGCAGGCCAGAAGATGGCACCAGATCTCATTACAGAATGGTTGTGAGTCACCATGTGGGTGCTGGGAACTGAACCCGGGTCCTCTGGAAGAACTGCCAGTGCTCTTAACTCCTGAGCCATCTCTCCAGTCCAGTTTATTGATTTCTTGTTGTTAAACATTTAATTTGCTTCCAATTTGTTATATCAAAAAAATGCCTTTAGAAGCAGGATGTGTTGGTACACGCCTTTAATCCCAGCACT